>VCJN01001547.1:0-12808 GCA_006384855.1 Tetraselmis striata
CGGCCCCCAGGCCAACATGGAGCTGCCGACGGTGGAGCAGCTGGCGGAGGCCATCGCAGCTGCCATCAGCCAGCGCATCAACACACCTCTAGAGTTGCAACACGCGCTGTGGCTGACGGACACCATGACAGCTGCCGGCGTCGAGATGTACCACCACCACACCGAGCCGACACTGCTGCGCGTGGGAGACGACAACCTCTGCGACATCTCCCTCGGCCAAGAAGACGAGGAGTTCGCGGACACCCTGCGCCTGGCAGTGGCCCTCACTTCCCATGTTGCACTACTGCGGGCGATACGCCTCCGCACCATCGCCATCTACCTCACGGAGTCCGAGTTCGACCCCTCGGAGCTGCTCATCAACCCCTATAGCCAGACGATCCGGGAGGCGGGAGAACTAGGAGGCACCACTGGCCACAACCAGACCCGACGCGCAACGATAGGCATGCGAAAGAAGGCCCGGAAGACCGCCCCCGCGCCCCTCGCCCTACGAGCCACCGGACGCCCAATCTACACCCTCATCCTGCAGCTGACCGCCCACCACCACAGCATCATCGGTGGGACCCGCAGCACCGACAAAACAGAACCGTGGCGCAAGACAGTGCCGACAGCGTGCGGGAAAATCAAGGCCGCGGCAGTTCCGGCACCAACCAAGAGGCGCCCCGCCGACACATCACCCGCCCCACCACCAGCATGCCCAATCCAACTGCCACTTCCAGCGACCCCAGCAGCCCAGACCGTACCCCAGGTCCGCGACGCTCCCCCCCTGGGTTCGAGCAAGTACCACCGAGGCGCGGAGCGATTGCATACGCAGTGGCAGCCATCGATCAGCGCGGAGCAGCAACGGAGCGCGACCCCGGAGCAGCCCACGCCCCTGCGCCTACAGCCACTGCCCCAGCGGCAACTGCCATGCCTGGATCACAGGCGGACGACGAGGAGGAACTCGAACTCAACTACGAGGAGAACGACGGCGCCATGGAGGTCGACACCACCCGGGGTGCGGCAGCAGAGACACCAGGTCCGGCTGACATATCCCTCGATTCTCCCCAGCGCTCAACAGTGCACCGCACATTCCGGGAGGACACACCCAATGGCACCACACAAATACTGGCAGAACTTCACCACCTCACCACCGCAACCACAGAGCTGCTGGCGCAGTCCTCTCTTGCCAGTCAACCCGCAATAGCCGCCGACCTGGCCAGCCTCACAACGGAGTCACACCAGCTACGCCTCTCAGCGCCTCTCATCTAGCTGGAACATCACCCCAGCCAGCCCACCCCAGCAGGCAAGGGCAAGGCATGCACAACAGCCAAACTTAAGAAGAAGCAGCCCATCGGCCGTAGCCGCTCGGACGGCGCCACCCGCAACCGCAGAAGGAGCAAGCCACGTCTTTCTGGCCCCCACGGCTCAGACAGCGAGTGGGAAACGGACGATGATGCAGCCCACCCGTCTAGCAGCTCGCACCAGTAAGCTGCTGAGCGAACCACCGCAGCAACATCCCAGCCAGCTGACCCAAGAACACCACCCACTACTAACAATGTGCCGCGTGCAGCTCATACACCAACACACACCCAGAAACTCCCCACACGCGCAGAACACAGACAGCTGATTCCCACAACCACCACATGCACCACCTACCCAATTACATGTCGGAGGGCATCGCATCCCCCATTAATCATACTAGCCCGCTCAGCGGTGGATAAATACTGAGCACCACACACCCACTCCGGTCAGCCCCCCTCCCCCATCTCACCTTGGTAGCTGCAGGCGGGACGCTTCGGCTGCCTAAGCTTGCACGCCGAGCTCTGAATGGGATAGGCCTGACTTAGGTAGGGACAGCAGGGGGGCGCTGCTGTCCTACCTTCAGCCCAATGGAATTAGGAGGGGCTTCGGCACACTGGAGGATGGCCGTTAGCTTGAGCTGTAATTACACCTAGTGTTCCCTACCATGGTCAGAGATAGCAGGTCCTAAGAACAACTCAGTTTGGGCCAGTGGATGCATCAGTCTAGCAGTTGTAATCAATTCTAATTTTAGTTTCAATTTCACAAACCAATACATTTGTCAAAACACCGAAGCCTCTCGCCTCTTTACCTGCACCACCACTGCACACCACCCTGCCGCCACCCTCCACTCCTTGTAAATCCTAAATACTTTTGTGATACCTGTCATTCGCTATCTCAGGCATCATCATATGTGCAGCATTGCGAGTGCCGGTACGGGTACCACGGAATAGAGGGGATCCATAAACTGAAGATGTACATTACGACAGTACTACCCGAACACTAGCACTACGTTGGGGCCTCTAGATACGACATACTGGGCGCGCTGCCGTACCGCGGTTGCCATGCGTGTGTAGTCAGGGCTGTCAGCGACAAGATCGCCAGCATACGCATACGCGAGCTGGTGCATCCACACACAGACATCCACCGCCACTATCTCACCGGCCGCCGACACGTAGATATTGGAGTGCCGGCACAACGGACCGAAGGCCTTTAAAAGACCCGTGACACCCATGCATCTTGGGTCAAGCCACTGCAAGTACGGTGCGTGCCTTGTTGGTGTAGGATGGCGAATTGCCGACTAGTCGGAGTCGGCGGCACATGCAGGGCGGCGGCGCTCCCAACTGCTGTCGCCCGATGCCGGCGCCCACCGCCGCCGTCTGACGGGCAAGGGGGGCTGCCGGGTCGGGTTTTAGTGGGGTTTCGGGCCGTCGATAGTCGAGAGAGCCTGACGTTGGCAAACCCGACTCGCGACGGCCGCAGCTGGGAACGCCCGCGGCAACTGCACAAACTGCAAGGCGCTGCGCGCCTAGTTTCTTGGCGCGCCCTCCTGCCGGACATCCCCTGAAGTACAGAAAAGGAGTTTATGGATCCACTCTATGATGGTACATTCCACGGGTACAACATATACTAGTACTGTAATAGTGCGCGCATATGTCACGCGCATGATACTTGTATATCGGCATGTTGTATTACATGGTAAATCCTACCATATTTATTACGGGGTGAGTCTGTCTGTCGCCAAGTTTCATTACAGTTTCGCATAGATTACTATATTAATCAACAAAGTATCCGTTATAGATTCCGTCACAATTCCGCGCAGGCCAAAATAGCCGCCGCGCTTACCTGCTGACTACATGTATTGGTACGGGTACCGGCTGCGCCGGGCCGGTCGTCACCGTTCCTCAGGTGTGCGAGGCGGGCATGACGCGAAGCGCCGAGCCCGTTGCGTGGACCGGACCCGGACGCCGGACGCCCTCATTCGTCCGTCGCCGGACGCCGGACAACTGTCGGCCGTCCGCCTCGCCTGTCCGTCGACGGACGCCGGACCCCGGGTCAGCGGGTCGGCGGACAAGGGGCTTCGCAATGTAGCGACTACTACAATTGATCCTTGCGACTCTCTGGATTCCACAATCGTGCAACGGGTCTACTTGTACATTATAATTATGTCCGCATGTTGTCAAGTACATTCTTAATTGACAGAGCAAGGCATATATTATGCATTGCTTTACACTGACAAGGCTGACGTTTTGGCTTCCGTCTGTCTACTACTCTCCACGGCGACGCCCTTGGTAGTGGCGTGCTGCTAGAGGGCGGCATGATCTGACGACCAGTGCAGAGGATAGCAATACTATTTGTAGCGATGGGTGGTGACAACTTGTAACAAGTATTGTATTCTAAAAGTATTGCAATCTCCTGTCTCTGCACTACCACTGCACCCCACAACCTTTGTTTGCCTTTGGGTCTCGATTATCGATACTGTCGCACCATTCGGTTATATTATTGTTACCGTCATGGATATGTACGAGTTTCACCACCGCCCGTGACGCCCCGCCTTCGGCCGGGAAGCTACTTTTGGCAGCCATCCCCACTCGCATGACCATCTTGATTTCAGCTCGCTGCCTTCGGCGGCATCCCCCCCCCCCCCCCCCCCCCCCCCCCACCCTCTGTATGTTTTTTTTTCGCCCCGGGATAGGACTGGCACCAGTGAAACCCTTGCACCGTCTCTACGACGGCCGTTTAGGCAGCGATCAAGTTATGGAAAGCCCCGGTTACGCAACGTTTAGTGAACAAGCAAATTGCCGAAGCACTCGCCAAGACTTATTAGAGCCCAGTTACGGAATTTACAACACGATTGGATCACCGTCTAAAACATTGCCACCAAAATACCTGGCGTTGACCACGAAATTCCACACTCCCACGGTCCCGCCTTCGATTCACCCCCCCCCCCCCCCCCCCCACACACACACACATATGTTTTGCCTCTCCAGCCACAATAAAATTGATCCCCTCTGTTGCTGTAAATCAACCTTTGCACTCCCTTGAATTAACAAAAGCTGACGACTCGTTGCCTTTTGAAATTCATACTCGTACGGGTACCGTTAGGCTATGCTTTAGCTAGTATTGGGGTTTTTACATCAAGGCTTTAACATATGCGAACTACAAACAGAAGTAACGACAACTATGAAAGGTTGCCAGCAAAAGAGAGACATAAGCCTGCAACCAAGGTCGAGCTGGCGGCCAGGGAGCCAAGAACCAAGGGAGAGCCAAGGGAACCACGAAGCCGCCAAGCTGCGAGGAACCAAAGAGACCACCGCCCCAGGGTAGGCCACCAACCGCGGCGAGGACGTTTGCAGCCAATGACCCGGGTCATAGCAACACATGCCGACCAAAGACGCGACGCATGCGCAGGACCACCATCACGTGCCGCGCGCGCGGCCGAGACCCCGCCAAGAACGTTGTCTGCATGTGCCATGTTGATGAACAAGGAGAAACGGCGGCGCCACGCAGACAAGAGCTGGCCGATGTTTTTGCCAGTGTGTGTGTGGCTAGCTTTCGCGAGCTCCACCAAGAAGGCCTCAGCGTGCAGGGGCCAGCGAGCCGAACTCAGGAACGGCAAAAGGAACAAAACGAAGCATGCCGGCGTCATTTCAGACACCCTCATCACACTTCTGGATTTTGTGGCGCTCTGCAGCCCGCAATGCAATTGTTGGATCCGAGCTTGACACGCCGAGGATAGGGGCAAGGGTAGTATCGACAGCAACCGTGTTCCCGCGGATACCACCATACCCAAAAAGCCCAACATCGGCCGGCCGGCCGTCGCTGCCCTTCGGAAGAGAAACAAGCACCGACGGGTCCGTGAGGATCTTGACACCTACGCCCAGGGCGGACTTCACTTCGCGGCAAACGTCGGAAAGGCCATGTGCCGCCCACTCGTGTGCGGCGTGATTGGAGTCGCTCCCAGAGCAAAGTGCCACGTGATCAGCGTACGCGGCCGCCCAAGCTGAAGGAGTGAATTCCACGCCAACTCCCTCAAAACGGGCTAGCATGCCTTGTACCGAGAAGGAGCAAAAAGCACAAGGGCATGGCTCGCCAAGGGAGAGGAGAAGAGCCGCCGGAAGGCCAAATGGGCGGCAAGCGGCAATGCGGAACATGGAATTGTAGTACTCAGGGGAACGCTCACGGACTGCACCAAGGAACGACTCACTTGGAGGATCGGTCACCAGGGACTCTGTCTAAGAGGGGGGCCCGGAAGCGGTTACTGTCAGGGCCGCCGCTTGTAGGCATACGCGCAGCAAGGTTTGCGAAGCGGACCGTGTGAATGCGGTGGCTCAGGGTTTCCTGGACCTTCCGCATGGAGTGCAAGGGGATATCCGAGTACTACGGGATAGCTTGGAGGTCGGCCGCCGAGCGCATCGCAGACGCCGGCACAGCCCCATCGGCCGAGCAGCCGGCACGGACAACGGAGTGAGAGCGATTGGAGGGGAGCAACTTTAGGGCAAAGGCCAACGGCTTCGCTAGATCCTTGAGCACCGCGTCCCACACTCGTCAACGACACGGGTATGAGCAACGCGAAGCTCGACATCCCACATCTGCGCCGACACGTTGGCGCCGGCATCGGGCTCGAACGTTGGGGTGGCCAAAGCCTGGTGAATCAAGAACGCCACAGCTTGGCAAGAAAGTCACAGCTTGGCCAACCACAAGGGCGGCAGCGCCGATGTGGGAGGCATTTGCGATAACCATATTATCGCCGATGCTGAGGCCCCAAATTGGACCGGCAGGGAGAGCTGCGTGCGCATGGAAGGCGTAGCCAAGAGGTCGGGGCTAACACCCCAAAATGCCGGCGAGCGTTGAAAACCCGGCGGCGTCTGCATCTTCAAGGAAGGACGTAATAGTGTCGCCATACCCCTCATAGCGACCCAAGCCCCGAGGCGTGGAGCGGATAGAGGTGGTGGCCGAAACGACGGCCGCAACCTTGCAACAAACTTATAGCAGTGTTGGAGTGGAAGTGGTCGGCCAAACCAATAAGCCGGGAGCCGAATTGGTGAGAATTTTCGACCGTTTTGTCCAACAGTTCCCGGGCGAAAGTGGCCGAGCCCACAGGGGCACCAAGCACCTTGATTCCGGACGAGGAGGCTGCAACACCATACATGCAACAAATGCTCATAAGGAAGGGCGCCGAACGGGGACGAAGAGCCAAGCTGACAATACGCCTGTCGTTTGCGAGTGGTGACGCTTAACCCAACGGCGGCTAAAGCGGACGGGGCCACCCACGTAGCAAGCGCAAGTCCGTCACCAGTGCGGACCAGGTTGGTGTCGTCAAAGAATGCTGCCAACGCTGAGTTCAGGCCAATGGTTCAGCCAATAGCCAATAGTTCAGGCCCTTTAGGACGCAGCGGGAGGATTTTGAAAGTATGAGCAATCTTTATTCTGGTTTATACAGAGTTTCTGGTTGGTCTGTGTGTTTTCTGTCTCCTCTTTTAGACTGCCCGAGGCGGTATTTATACCCGCCGCGAGGTTGCAATCATACCTAAGGCCACGTAAGGCCAAAGTCAGAGAACTCTACAAAATTCCAGAACAGTCTTCGGCCTTCTACTATTACTACACCCGCACTACTAATATATGCAGGGATTCCGCACGAATGCGTAGTCGTAGTGCCAAAGCGGGACATTAGAGCTGTAAGGGAAATGAAGCATAACAGGCTAACCACATCCGCGAAAGATCCCTTTGTGGTTAGCCGAGTACCTCGGTATGTCGTTGGCTTCGTATGCGGTTGGCTCAGTGTTTGACTCCCGTTGGCGTGATGGTTGTAAACCTCATTGCTATCTCCGCCCCGGGTTTCGGATATGTGTGTCCATGCCGGGTGTGGGTTTAGCGGTGCGGGGGCTTGGCATGTAAGTGCATTTGTACTCACCTGCTTAGTTACTTTACTCGCCTAATGTACGAACGATATAACGTGAACTATCACGTTCGTTCGCCACATCCGCGAAAGAAGCAGAACATGCACGCTAGTTGTTGTGAGGAAGGTGCGCGTGGTGGAGAAGGTGAGTGCTATTCCACTAAGCGGTGGTGGAGTATGATCTGGTTACATATCTGGATATATCAGGCGACGCGATGTGGCCGAAAGGGCGCGGGCGCAGCCCGTCACCTGACGGGCGCGCGCTACGCGCCTAATGTGCTATGATGATTAGGGTTAGTGAAGGTATAGGATATAGCCTCACAGTTGTACCGTACCCGTACCGACTAGCACTACGGCACAGGGCACACATGACTACTACGACGATCAGGTAAATAATACTGTATAATAATAATAGGATGGCCAAACCCTATAAGACATAGTAACCCTAAAACCTGTAACCTGTACATCATGACCCGGGTACATGTCATCATCTGTTGATGCGCACCGTCACCCGATTGTCCATCTCACATATGTATGTCACCTCCACAACATAACTTGTATTCATTCTACAACCTTCCTCGGCTTCTCTCGACCCAACCTTGAGAACCTCTTTGGTGACATGAGCCATGCTGCTTCTCACGCACCTTCTTCCCACATTGGGTGCTTCTACTTACCGATCGCTACTCTTGAGCAGCACATCTATATACACGAGGCGCCGGTTTGTTTATCGACTTCTTTTTACCGGTACCTTTACATTACGGCCCGAATCAGTGACGACACCACTTCAAGTCAGCTATGTGCTCTCTTCAACTGGACCTCAACTCATCACCACCTATTGTTGTGTTTTCCTTCCACCGTGCTGCGGTCGGGACCGCTGTTGGCCACCGTTACCAATACATACTCTCCTATGACTCTGCGACTACGGCCGGTGGGAACCTATACTTTGTCTCTCCGTGTTGTTCCGACTTCTTTCACATCGACCGATAAACTCGTCTGAACCCTTACACGACGCTATGGTGAGACATCGTCGTCGCCATACATGTACATGCTTCACCACCAACAGTCCAACATCAACATCTAGCTCTACTTATGGTAACGACTCCACCAACGACCCGCAATGATATGTTGCACCGAGCCCGGCAATGACTAACCCTCCAGAAATTACCGAACCGGCTGACGTATATCGCAACCAGCATAGCACTACCAGGTTCTTAATAATACTAGTGACCTCGAATCCGACCACCTCACCCGGCGACTCGAGAATCGTGATGCTATATGGTGGTTTCCGACTGACTTCCCTACACAGCCTAGAGCTCTTTCTACAGCTCGGTCGTGCTCGATCTTGGCTTTTCATCTTGCATACTGGCTCTAGCAGCTATTGCAGAGTTACGACGATTACGGCCAAGAGAAGCGTCGCATGTCGATCACTAGGGCACTGCCACTCAGCTTTGCAGACAGAGAGGGTGCTCTTCAAACGGCAATCTCCGAGACATTCTTCTCGGCTCCGCAGTTCTCTCTCCTACACGTCATGCGAATGGTCAACACTATTCTGAATCCAGCTTGGCAGCCAGACAACCGTCTTCACTTCCATTCGCAGCATGTCATCAAAACGATGATGCTATCTGCCGAGACCTGGCAAATTCGCGTCGGCCGCCAGCGACCGCTCTTCCTTGGTAACCCTGTCGATCCTACAGTTCTACAGTCCTTCAACAAAGTGATCCCGGTGTTCCGCAGCGAGATTCGGTTTAATGTCGATCGACCACGGTCACATGTCCTTTGTTGCTCCAGCCCACCGACAGACCCCCCATCTCGGACCCTACTATCGAACCCTACAAACCGAACAGAACCGCCCATCACATGTGCGGTAGTCTCAACATGATAGAGACTCAAAGACGAACAAAGGTGGGTGCAATGGTGGTGCAAAGGCGAGAGGCTACAGTGTTTTTCAGCATAAAACAATTGTTTATCACAACGCTTACCACATGTCAGCATTATACAGTACATATACCCGTAGTCACAGGTACACAATATACTAGTACACACAGGTACTAACTCGTAGTATATCGCACTCGTATAATTGTCACACATGTGACAATCTTGTGCTACCTAAACGCCGGCGTGTTGCAAAAGAGGGAGAGTCATCTCGCTCACCATCGGTGAGCTCGAACCTACCAACTCTCAATATCAAAACACCCTTCTTGATATGGAAGGAACATCTGCGTGCTGATATAGCCAGACCAATATATACGAGCACTGACATAATCCACTTCCTAGATGTGGTCCAAGTTACCATTCAGGGATATGAATACAACTCAGTGACTGAAAATATATCAAAACCTCGATCAACAAACAATCCAAGTATTTCATCCAGGTACAAGAAATGTTTGTTCAGTTCGCATACATAAGACATTCACTCACTTCTTTCAGTGATCTGGATGATATGTCTTAACATCCAATCACTTGTTTACTGAGAGAGAAGACATGCAGTGGATGTATATATTGATGTTCCCCAAACCATAGATCTCGCTCTGTCTGAACTCAAAGTCAGGTACTGTCCAGATCTAAACACCGTTTACCGTTGGTTACTTATGCAGTGGAAATATAGTACCAGAGATAACACCGTTTAACGTTGGGTACTAATACTGTGGAAATACAGTACCAGAGAGAACACTCCTACACCAGTTGTTGCCCATCTCAATGTGGGTTTTGCTAAGGAGAAATAGCTACCTCTTAAGTATTGCCGAGATGTTACAAACCACAAACCCGTTACATAATCCTCTTACTTTTGAAGTCATGTTGGATATCGTTGACAAACTCCATGACTACTATCTGATGTATCAACAACAATGTTCGGAACCTGTTGGAAGGACCACACCATTTCCAGCCCTCTACCCAAACTCTGCACCTTATGGTCGCAGACCTAGTCGTCTCAACCGACATGTTGCCAGTCAGCCGCCACCTCCACCTAAACCTCGCCAGATCCTTCCACATGAACCTGCCACCTCACAACCTCCACATAATTTCCAACAACCTCATGTCATGAACAAAACGTGGATTACACCGTGGGGCGAACTCCTTTGCTCCATGTGCCATGGTGCTAGCCACATCTACCTGGCATGTAATATGTTCAAACGGCGGATTGAGAAAGCCATGCATGCTGATGCACTGACAACTGCTAAGATGCGTTGGGTTGCAGAGAACCCTGACAACACTGTGAGATTCAGATGTGACGTAAATGTGCCCTATTGGTGACGAACGACGACATACGGGGACGATACGGGACGGACGAGGGACGTAGATTTCATACCGGGTAGCGACGACTATCTCGCGCGACGTGTAAAGTACTGTATGAATTTCTCGTTTCGATGATTTCATCAAATTGATATGCGCACGCGGGCTCGCGTGTCGCGCGCCGACGCGGAGCCCCCGGGCTAAGTACAGGCGGCTGCACGTACTCGCTGCACATCCCTTCACATCCGCTGCACATCGCTGCACATACAACGCTGCACATCCCTACACGCGCATGAAGTACGGGGTAGCAGGGCGGTCACCGCCGCTCACCGCTTAACCAAGCGCGGACAGCCGCGCACTAGCATTTGTGCTCCATGCCGGTGGTGGGCTACATCCACCCCAACTCTCAACCCCTCCCCCCCACCCCCCCCGCGCGCGCGCGCGGCAGCAAGCATGCCGGGAGAGGGATGGATATCGAGTGTGTCGAAGAATGGCGTGTACACATGCAAGCACTGCCAGGGCATCGTGACGGGCAGTAGTGAAAGGACGGCGCGAGAGCGGCACTTCCGGAAATACCCGAACTTTAGCCACTCGTTGAAGCGTGCGGCTAAGTTGCACCGCAAGGCCGCCTTATTACAAGCCGCAGCACCAGGGCGGCAAAAGCAGCAGCAACTGCGGCAGGGGCGGCAGCATGAGTAGCTGCAGCCGTCGGAAACGGCCCGCCGGCGCCGGTCTCGGAGGAAGATGTGATGGGCGTGGGGGAGGACCCCGTTGGCGAAGACGGTATGGACATCGACGCGCCTGCGTGGCCGCCGGCGGACGTGGAAGCTGCCGATGAGGGCGTGATACGGAAAGGCGATCCCGGTGACTTCTACATGAAGGTCATCGCCAAGAAGTTCCGGGGAGTATGGCACTACGGCGTGATAACCGGCGTCGTTACCGAGTGGGTGTTGGAGGACTACGGCGGGGCGACCCAGTGGCGCGCTGTTTTCGAGGACGGTGACATTGTGGACCTTCTGCGTTCAGAGGTGAGTGGGCCCGGCCTGCGTGCTGGTGGCACCACTCAACTGCGGTTGTATGGAATCACACGCACCCGCCCGGTCGGCGTGGCAGGTTGTGGAGGCTATGGCGGCTGCCCAGGAGCACCCCCCTATGGATGCGGACGGGGATGCTCGCTTGGTAACCGTCCCTGAAGGCGATTACTTGTCCAGTGAATCACGCACCTTGCCCGGCGTGCGTTCAACACAACCCGGCTGGCGGAGGCCAAGCAGAACACTGGCTGCCATGGCTTGTGCCAGGTGCATGTGGTCCTGGGCTATGTCAGCATGGTCAACCTCTTCCCCCTCGCGCCGTTCCACCTGTTTTTTTTTGGCTTGGGAAGGGACTTCTGGAGGAAATTTGTCACCGTGCAGGGCCACATTGGATTCCGAGCTATGAAGCAGGAAGACCGGCGCCAGGCTTTAGTCTTTTCCTGATACCCAGCTGTGACAGTTACACTGTATTGTAACCTGTCATGCGCTATCGTTGGCATAATACAGTACGAGAGCCGGTACCACTGAATGATGTACATTCTACGGGTACTAGAGTACGAGTGCGCGCATGTCACGCGCACGAGTACTCGTATATCGGCCTACTGTATTATATATAATTATGTCTGCCTGTCTGTCAGATATATTCTATCCTTGACAGTGCAGGGGATATGTTATGTATTGCCGTACAATGACGGGGCTGACGTTCTGCCTTCAGTCTGACTCTCCATGGTGACGCCCTTTGCAGTGGGCGTGCTGCTAGTGGTCGGCATGGCCTGATGGCCAGTGCCGACGATAGCTAGATTTTTGTAGCAGCGGGTGGTGGCAACTTGTAACAACAATTGTTCTATGCTGAAAAACACTGTAGCCTCTCGCCTTTGCACCACCACTGCACACCCACCTTTGTTTGTCCTTGCAGTCTCTATCCGGCTGAGACTGGCGCACTGGTTTCGGAGCGAGTGTTAGCTCCAAATTCTTCAAGTCTTCCACTGCAAGTACTCCTCGTTTTGTTGTATAATGAGTGACGTGATGAGGCGCAAGTTTTCGCGCGCACAACTGGCGGCTCGAGAGCGGGACGCAGACACTAAGCTACCTTTCGACTGCGGTGTCACAGCATCTGTGATTGTTACTTCAAGCACTGGAGCTGGTGCTGAGCGTGACATTATGATGACTGTTGAACCGAATCATAACACTGCTTTTCTGCCCTGTGGGACCTCGACGCTTATCGACCTGTCAGTTCGCAAACTCGCAGTACGTATGCTGTAAACTGAAACCGGGATCACGATGAATCCGGCTGACCTGAATCTCTTTGACTGTGTGACTATCGATGGAACCGACTGCTTTCTGTACGAGGCTCGAGTGAAAAAAATAT
>VCJN01001548.1:0-72027 GCA_006384855.1 Tetraselmis striata
CAGACGCTGCTCCCTTGCGAAGGTTGTGTGAGGTCCAGGAAGTGCCGGCGGGAGGGGCAGCACTGACAAGACGGACGGTTGTAGACAACCAGTTCGACATTGTAACAGCAGTCCAAGGTTTTGACTGCTCGCTTGGGGTGGTCGCCCAGAAGTTTGTTTCGGCCAAGGCAGCAGTAACCAGGGGGACAGACTGTATTGTGTCGATGAAGTGGTGCAGGAGACGTGCAATTCGGGGGTGCTCTGACACCGGAAGGAGAAGTACGCGCTTGTCGTCGGGTCCCCGTCGGCCAGCGTGGCCTTTCTCGCGGTACACCTGCAGGGTAATGTTGTAATCGTCGACATGCACATCCCGCACTCGGCAGGAGACACCAATAAGTCCTCTGGCAAAGAACATGAAGTTGACAACCGAGGCCGCGAGGGCTCGGAAATCGTGTTGGTACTATGGGGTGGGAGCAGACACAATCAGCTCGTCCTTTGTGACGAAGCGGTAAGCTACATCAGCAGGCAGCGGAACTCGTAAAGGGGCGGCTTCCAGACGCCGCTGCCGCAGCATCAGCCCACGCCTTGCCGAAGTGAAGTGTAGGCTGTCCTTGGCGATTGGGTCGAGGTTGTGCAGCTCGAAGAACGTGTTGATTCCAGACAAGTAGGGTTGGAGTGACTTAGCTCCAATGTGCCCTCGCTCGCCACTCCAGGCAACGTACCGGACGACAGTAGCAGTGGTCGCCTCCAGCGGGCTGATGTTCTCGGAGTCGTGGCAGAACTCCGCGAACTGAGACATTCTGTCGGCGTAGCTCTTGATTGTCTGAGCGGTGAGGAAGCTGGAGAGCATGTCGAGTGTCCGTTGTCCTAGCTCGTCTGAGCCGAAAGCATCATGCAGTCGAGATCGCAGTGAAGCAGCCCAATCAGATACCAAAAAGGCATGGAGCGACAGCTTCGGGCTCGTCAATTACGTAAGTGCGTCGTTTTACCGACAGAGTTCCAGGGGTGCGACTACTGTTTGCAAAGTACTCGGCAGCAGCGGTTAGATTCCCGGCGGTTGGCCGGTAGTTGCTGGACGGGTTTGCAGTAGCATCAATACGGATTTGCGGGGCTAGGTTCAGGTAGGAGGGCCGCCCCGCGCGCCCTTCGCGCTCGTAGCGCATGTCACGCGCGTAACGTACACGCGCGAAGCTTGGTCGTTGCGAACCCGTTGTGACACGCAGTGTAACAACCGACGGACGCAGTGATGGAATGGTACGGGAGGCGGTTGGTTGTGCCGCCATGTGCAAGTGTGCGGATGGTTGAGCCGCACTCGGCTGTAGCTGTAAGAAGCGCCGTACCGAGGAAGGTCTTAAGGAAGTCTGTTTTGTGGGGGTCAGGTCCTGACACAGGGCGCTCATCTCGCCGTTGAGCTGCAAGGGTGCGTCTTGCGGCGGTCACCGAAAGGTGGCCTCGCAAAGCTCCAGCAGCTCCGACGAAAGGCGCCCCACACCGTCACTCGTGCTCACCTTCGCGGCCACGCCCGCGTCCACCGCCACGTCCTCGTCCACGTCCGCGACCTGCAGCTGCTGCCGCCACCCGAGCAGTAGCGGTTGCTTATTTGACGCTGTTGGCCACCGTCGCCTCGAAGACGCGACGCTCGTAGTCCCTCATGAGGTCCCAAAAAATCGCGGAACCCAGATGCTCAGAAGCAGGCTGAAAGTGCTGAGTTCGCAGCACGTTCAGTACACCTTGGTCACCGTGCACACGCTTGACCTCATTAAGCCTCCGTAGGAAGGCCAAACGAAAGCGAAACGCCTTGTCGATGGCTTCGGCGTGGTTCCGAGCTCTCGCGAGGTAGGGGGGGAAGTCATGATTTGCAGCAGGGACGTGAGGCAGCAGCTCGTCGAGAGCTACGAAAAGTGCGGCCATGTGGGCGCCGAAACACGACATCCATAGATACTCCTCCTTGGCCGGCAGACGCCGGTCATCCTGCTTGACGTAATCGTTCGTTCGGTCGGTGCTCAGGGGGAAGAGTCCAGGCACTCGGCTGACCGGTCGAACGGCCTCGTAACCAGACTCTGCCCTCTGCAGTAGTTTTGGCACCGCGAGGTAGTCATCCTCGTCACTCACGGATTTTGCTCCGACACGGCCGCTCTGGGCTAGCTCTAGCAAGTCGGGGCGCTCTGCGGCTCCCCCGCTGCCTGTCGGCTGTCCCGCGATGCGCTGCCCGGAACCGGAACCATGTGCTCCTTCTCCATCAACAACGCGCTCAAGAGCCGTCAATTGAGCCACCGTTGTAGCAAGCTCGCGCAGTAATGTAGACTGGGCCTTCACGTCTGCGTGTAGCGACTCGAGCGTCGGCTCAACGACGGGTTCTTCTCCATCTGGCATGGTAACGCACGGAGGTACGGATGAGAATATCACACACGGGTGGTGAGCCGGGTGTGGTCTTGAACAACATGGGGTGACCTTGCTCGCAACAGGTTACGATACAGTTTTAACATCGCTGCGTGGAACGCAGCGAAAACTATAAGATGGCAGGCTCGGCTGTTATGGTTGCTTTTATGTCTACTCGTGCTGCACCCAAAAAGGGCGCAACGACAGGTGCCTAGTTCCCGTACCATTGAGCAGCACTTGTCGCTGAAAAGCGGTTAGGTCAAGGGAGGAAACCCCATAAACTAGTTTAGATCAATATCTCGCAGCCGTCGAATTCATCTCTCAGCGCCAATAAGCGCTGACGCGCTGCTGATATAGACCTAATGATCACTTATTTTCGCTGTTCATTTGAATAGTACGACAATAGTCGCTAGTTGACATCAGTTCATTGGAGCACTGTATCGGGGTGCTATAGCGCCGCGCCGCGTACCTGTACTGATGTTGCTGCTATCTTCAAGATAACATTCATGGATGTGTAGTGATGCGCGCGCCGCATGTAGTGCGTCGCCGCGCGGTTCTGCTGCGGGTTCCGCTGGAGTAGTCGACGACAGCGCCGCCGTCGTTTTGCTTAGAGCCTACATATATGTGTTCTTGGGGTTTCCTTCCCCTCTTTCACCCTAGGTTATGCGGGTGTTGGCACATGCTGCCCGCAGCCTCTGCGCCACGCCAAATAATTGACGTTGCGGCCAGCACAAGCAATGTCGCTCGCATGTACGGGCAGCTTGGTGCTTTGAATTAATGCCTTAGTACGGCACTTTGCGTGCCGCACTCGGCAGAAACATCGGTCACCCATCAAATCTTATAAAACCATCATCGTCCGATAGACGGGACAACTCTCTTAGTTTTGTGATGGCCTCCTGCCTGCACAACCCACCCTCATTTTTTCTTGTGGCTCTTTGCCGCAAGTCCCCGCCCTTTGCGTGTAACTAAGCATGCGCATTTTTCGGCCTATCTCTTTCGCCCGCCACCCTATGAAATTTCGTTGTAGTATCATGGTACCGGTAGTATCCCCTTCTATAATGTTCGCTGATAACTGCAAAACGGCCGTCGTAAAGACGATGCAAGGGTTTCAAATTTAATGCAGAGGGTAGAGGGGGGGGGGGGGGCTAACGAACCCGTACATTTACATGGCGGGAACGTACATTAAACCATTTTCCTTTGGGCATTTGCCCGTTATTAGCCCGAATTGATATCAAGTATGTAATTCGCTAAGATTCCGTAGGCGCCGGATACCCCGCCACGCCCGCTGAGCGCGGACTAGTCGTCGTCGCATGCGATGGCGCCACCTTCCTTGGCGGAGCCGACCAGCTCAGCTCACCGGCCGACAAGCCTCGCGTACGACGGCGCGCGAGATGAGGGCCTCTGTGACCCGCTAGGGAACAAACGAGTGAACATCCATTGATAAGTTTAGATTGTGCGAGAGATGCCGTTCCGTGGCCGCCTGGAGTACTGCGGCGATGCACCTGCACCCCGGGTCTGTGAGTAAGGCCTCTCGCCCGTGTCACCCGACCCACCATCGCCCGCGGTTGCGAGGCCGTCGCCGCCTGAGGGTGCCGCGTCTCGATATTGGCTTCCCGGACGCCTCTTCCAAGTAGTGGTTGTCTAACGATCCCGGTTGTGGCTATGGATCCCCACATGCGCGCCGCCACGACCCTCGTTGCCAGCGGTCGTGTTTCCACGTCGTCGCATCTAAAGATGCGGCTTGATCGGCGGTGCGAACCGCCACCCACCACCGCCCGCGGCCACGAGGCCGTCGCTGCGTGAGGAGGCGCGTTCGCATGTATATTTGCCCACAGCGAGGTGGACGTGCACGGTGTCAAGTGAATCCGGGCGGAAAGCTGCGAGTGCTCCACGGCAGTATCATGAAGGCATAGGTCAGCCGCCATTGATGGATGCGGAGGCGCAGCAATCACTACGCAAGGCGGCGCTGGCTCAGCGGAACAAGATGATGGTATATTTTGTCGACTTCGGAGCTGTGGCTACAGTGGCGGCGAAATATTGTTTTTGGAAGGGGCGGCACGGCCGCGCGCGTCGCGCTCTCCGCTTTACATGCAGCGATACGTATAATTTAACTATTATGGTAACGCCTCCCGATAGCTTCTACAACAAATGAAGCAGCTCAAGAAGCGTTGCCCTCCAATGGGCAAACAACCGCAAGAGTGACGGAAGAGGAAGATCAAGCGACACTAGGTTTGGGTGTAATGGGTTGCAGGGGTCGTAGGAGCCTCGGCTATCCCACTAGAAATGGTTAGGAAGCCTGCAAGATCCGGCTCAGTTCCGGCTTTTTAATCACTCGGATATCGACATTCGACAAGACTGCCGTCTCGCCTCCACCCGCTCGTGCTCCTCACACCAGTGTCCGACCGCATCATGGCACCCAGCCCGAGTCGTCCAACTCTGGCCGAGGGAGACGCTCACCTCGGAATCAACCACAGCATCTCTGGTGGCTGAGCTGCGTCGTGTGGGGAGAGACGGACGCAATGCGATTGATTGGTTACGTCGTCTGCAAAGCGTTGCAGAAGTACACAAGGACATATTCGTGAACAATATAAGAACGACGGCGGCAAAGAGCTGACCATATTGACCCGTCATCTTTTGGGCCGAGAGCAGCTGATGGCGCTGAGCTCAGCCGACCAGACTCGCTATGCCGCGTCGTACGACAGCCTATTAAAGCGTAATTTTGGCAAGGGCCCGCCGCCAGGTCGGTGCGGCGCACCGCAGAAGGATGGCAAGCGTTGCTCGCATGCCCCGTCGGGTAACGCTCTGCACTGTGGCAACCGCAACGTCTACGGTCTATAGATTCTGGCGAAGGACGTGGATGTCCGGGCCCCTCACCGATCGGTTCCGTTTCTTGCAGCTGCGGCAAGACACCGGACGAGCATATGGATAGTGATTTCCCAGAGGAGGTGGTGCGTTGCAAGTTTTGTGCCACGGGTGCTGTCAAGTCGTGTACTCAGATGCTCGAAGATTTCATGCTCACTGATATGCAGTAAAAGAACGTACGCTCCATCTTCCTGTGTTGCGGCGCATTCACCATGGGGTCGCGCCGCGATAGCCACACCCACCCTCCCCTAGCGTCGTTCAGCATTTTTGCATGTCTGCCTCTGGTGTGCTACGACACTCGCATGGAGTGGGGGCTTCTACTCAGCCAGTGGGACCGAAGTCTTTATTACGATAGCGGTGCACAAGTCTTTCTTTCGCGACCCGCATCATATGCCGCCAGCCCCGGGTGGACCGCCGACGTCTACAAACAGCCAAGCGACAGTAGCAGCAGGCACCCTCAGCGAGAGAACCGTCTCATGGTGTCAGCGCCGTGGAGCGGGAGCGAGATGCATTGCCGGCGGTAATGGAGTTGGTGCAAGGGATCGATACCCGGATGGAGGGTGTCGAGTAGTCTTTGGCGGGCCTTAGGCGCGCCGCGCCCATCCCACCAATGAACGCCAATTTCGTTGGAGCTCCAATACCCTACGGCCCCATGCGTCCGGCGGCCGGGCGTCATGTAACGGACGTCACTGACCTTAACCAAGGTATGACCGCTACCTAGTAGCCATTAGACGACTTCAATTCCGCGGGCAAACCGCTCGCAGATCATTTGGAATTCATTGGAACTAAGGCCAATACCGATCCGGTGGGCCGGCCCATTTCTTCGCCAGGGCATTACTTGCATACGGGTTATCCGAAGTAGGCTACACGGCTCGTGGCCAGGGTGAGAAGGGCCCGGCCTTCCTAGAGCTGATGAGCTACAACCGCGCAAATTGTCACTAGTCACCGTCACCAGCCTGAGACTTACTAGCGCAACATGCTAGTGTATCACGCTCGGCCCATAAGAGTGCGCGATGTGGCGTGGTTCGACCCGCCTACTCAGCTGGGTGCGCGTCGCCGCGAGGGAGTGGCGCGTGTCGTGGTTCGACTGAGATTGCTCTACGGCACCAAGTTGGCGCTCGAGGAGGGCCGAGCGCGACCGGGCCAGGAGCTGTTGTGGGACACGATTTTTAGTTATCTATGCAACATGCACGATCTAGATTTTCGCCCGAAGGCGAACACTGCGTTCGGGCCGGATGGCGTCTTTCTGCAACATGCGGTCATGCGTCAACTTCATTTGTTCGATGCATGTGTGGCGCCACACTTCCACGACGGCTCACAGGGGGAGCTCAACCCCTTTCCGTGGCGCAAGAACAACATGTTGTAGATTGAGCCGCGTGCTGAGCCAAGCCCGTCCGATGGTGGCGGCCTAAGCGGTGAAGCAGGAGGCAGCGGAGGGGGTGGCGGGCCGCCACAGCCTCCCCGCAAGCCGTGCTTTTTGTACGTCTCGGATCACCAAAACGCACGTAAGCATCCCGCCAACGTACCCATCACCCGGCCATGCCTTAGTTGTGGCCCCAAGCACGCCCGCGCTGGTCGCCTCAAGACAAAGTGCGTTTCACTCCCCATGCCCGGCTACCCGAGGGCGTCGCCGATCGAGGAATGAAGAGAAGGGGGGCTCTCCGAGCCCCACCGTGTCGGCTTTGATGTTAGTTCTCGCCGACTGCTTCGACGAGAAGAGGCACTACCGCTTCCCCTTCACCAAAAGGGTCGCAGCTGTGACCACAGTAGCGCCATGGGGGTGCGATGAGCGGGGAGACTATTGTCGCCGACCGGGACTGAGCCCGAGCCCGGGTTACCAACGGCTGGTGGCTTTGCAGTCAGCGTTAACGCTGGGGTTGTGTAACATTGACATTGCATCGCACTCTTCCGTGTCGCATGATGACACGACGCAACTAATTCGCAACGCGAATGTTTGCCGGCGGCGTTTTAAGACGGGTAGTACCGGCACCCAGAAGCGGCACTATGTTGAACTAGGCACAAGGGGGCATGACATATGCCGGCCATGCTTACACCTAACGTACCACCGTGCGCATCGTCAGAGTGCTAGGCGGCATGTTACGAAGTGCAACCGGGGAGATTGGAATCTGTGTACGATATTCATCAGCCTGCGGAGACATTTCTCACTTTCCAGCCGGCCCTTAACACCAGGCGAAGTACTGCCTATGTACTAAATCCGGGCGAGCTGGCGCGGCTCTGCTGGTGGTGATAGTGTACTCATGTGAAACGGTGGACCGCCCGACGACCGGCCGACCCACCACCAAACATGAGGTCATCAATACAGCCACCATGGAGATCAACAGACCCGAGGAGCAACATAAGGCCGCGGTCGGCGCCGCTCTCGATGCGCTGCGCGGCCGCAAGACCCAACTTCCCAAGATCCGATCCGCCATCATTGCGGAACAAATCGCAGGCACCCGACTTCCACCGGCCGCCCGCCCCATGCTAACTTACGGCCAGCGCCCTCCGCGGCGTGAAGAGCAGGCTCCGCATGAGACTACCACAATAGCCAACAAGAACATCAACAGACCCGAGGAACACCAGGCGGCCGAGGTCGGCGCCACCATCGATGCGCCGCGCAGCGGCAGAGCCGAACCCCCCAAGACCCCCAAGATCGCGACTACTCACCACCCGGCGCCGCATACAACCGACCAGTCGGGGATGCACCACGGCCAGCTCCCCCAAGAGCTCCAGCCACCACCAACTACCCAGCTACAAGTGGCCCACGACCCGGCCGCGGCAGCCCCTCAAGCCACGGAGATGGACAGCGACAACTCGCCACCGGCAGTCGCGCAGCCGGCAACAACCGTCGATCCAGCCCCACATCCCGAGCCGGCTCCGCCAGCTGCAGCCCAACCCTCCACCGCGACAAGAGAGACCTTGGAGGCCACCAACCCCTCGAGCATACCCCCACATCCAGCGTACATGGCGTCCCGCCTAGCCTAGCTCGCGGCAGAGGCTCATCGCCCCCGCCGCCCCCCGCGCCGGAAGGCCCCCTTGCAGCCGCAGGTGGATCGTATGCGGAGGCTCCGCAGGCAAGGCACCCAACCCCAAGCTTGACGCACGCCTGCGACTATCAGCGACGCCACCCAAGAACTCCGGACGTTTCTAGCCGTTATGCCCGGAATGCATTTTTCGAATTTACCAGCACTATTCCCCGCAAGTATTACAAACATTGTATCGCCCGACCCGCGGGCTTGGTACCGGTACATGCACGAGACGAAGTCATCATGCCATTAAACGCAGTATACCGTGTCAAAAAAAACATACATATATTTTACAAATGGAGGGCACTGTAGCCCCCCCCCCCCCCCCCCCCCCCCCCCCCAAAAGCTAGCCGGCTCAGCGGTACATAAATACTGAGCCCCATATAGCTATTCCGGTTGGCTCCCCTCCCCCATCACACCTCCGTAGTCAGTAGCAGCAGGCGGGACGCATCTGGCTGCCCTAGCGTGCCTGCTGAGCTCTGGATGGGATGGATCTGACTTAGGTAGGGACATCAGGGGGGCGTTGCTGTCTTAGCTATAGCCCACTGGAAGGAGGAGGGGCTAGGAAACATTGGAGGATGGCCGGTAGCTTGAGCTGTGATAACATTTAGTGTTCCCCGCTGTGGTTAGAGATAGCAGGTCATGAGAGCAACTCAGTCTGAGCGAGTGGATGCAGCAGACTAGACGTTGTAACTAATTTTAATTTGAATTTCAATTTCAGCCCGCGATGCGGGTCAGTGTCGACGCTTTACTAGCATCGGAGTACGTTCCCGCAAATTTGAAAGACGCGCTGCAATCTGGGTACGCACAACGGTGGACCAGGCGACCTCCGAAGCTGCGGAAGAGGAATTGCCGATCTTGCCAAGAAGGTGGCGCTGCTGCCGGGAACCGATAGACCGGCAGCACTAGCATGGGTATGTTGAAAGCCCTTTGCAGTATCAGCCCTGGATGGTTAGCGCGATCGCTTGCATCACCAAACATGACCCGTACAAGGTTCGAAACGTGTTCGATTTGCTTCGGTCCGAAGTAGTGAATCCGAACATCTCGCGACATGTGTGCAAGACCTCCTTTCCGATGTACTCCCGGGCATTCAACAGTTTGATTCGTTTGCGAAGTTTGACCTTACGGACGCATTCTACTGTTGGCCCACTTAGGTCGGCGACGCCAACTATGTGGTGTTCAAACATCCGGAGCCCGGCGAGTATTTCCGATATCGTTTTGCCACGATGGGCGTTCCGTCGTCACCGGCTTTACAATAGCTATGGGCGCGAGTGATTCGCAAGATTTTGCTCGTTAAGGGCTTGAAATATTGTCGCCTGGGCAGTCATGAGGCCGACTATTCAAAACTGCGCATGCCGGGGGCGTACTTAGATGATTTCTTGCTTATACTCTGCCGAACGCTTTCGCGGTGGCAACATCATATGATGTTTTACTCCGTGCTTTTGGTCCTCGATGATTACGGCTTCCCAGTGATGAACGTAAAGACCGAGTGGCCGAGCATGAGAATGGAATATACCGGCGTGATGATCGATTCCGCGAGGGTCGAGGTGTCTGTCAATGCTCCGCGAGCGGCCTAGTGGGCTGCAACAGCCCATCTTGTCGTCCACGAGTCCGCCCTAGCAGCGGAAGCGGTACCGCAGGGGCGTTGGGCCTCGGTCATCGGGAAGATGCAGTGGCGATGTGCCGTTTTACCCCAAGGGCAGGAATATTTGATGGAGTTGTGCGCAACGCGAGGCACGCTCCTCACCGGACCGACGTCGAGCCCGACGGACGAATGGGACCCGGACGAACTGTGTTGTGTCGGTAACCCCGCCATCGCGGAATTGCGCTGGTGGTTGGACCTACTACACCGCGGGTGTGCGACGCCGTCTGATTGAGGCGTGCAGCCCGAGGACGTGGTACTCGCGCGACCGTTTCTCTAGGGCGATGATGGCCCGAGTGCGCTCTGGCACAAGTCGGTTTCACATTTACTGTGGCAATCATTGCATGAGACCCGACCTGAACCGAAGGCACCGGGGGTGCTGCATTTCGCGATTTCGAGGTCATTACTTCGGACGCATCGTCTTTTGCGGGTGGTGCCTGGTGGCGTAATGAATGGCTGCATTACGGCCTTGCGCAACAACAACTAACGCGTACGAATCTCGGCGGGTCGTCGAATATGCGGGAACTATACGTGGTGCCACAACGAACGCGGTAAACGCATTTTGTTCCGTTTGGACAATGAATCAGCGGTCGGGGCGGTTAACAAGGGTGGTTCGCCGTACCCCCACATCAACATGTTGCTAATCGCGTTCCACAAATACGACATACGTACACTCTGCATGTATTGGCACGGCAAATTCCGGGTAAACACAACGGTTTGGCGGACGGCGCCTTTCCCGGTTAAAGGGGCGGCTGGACGATCAAGATTGGCAGACGTTGCTCGCTAACTACCAGCGGTTGCTCGCCGAGGGCGGGCCCTTTGACGTCGATGCATGCTCATACCCCCTCGGCCGCAACGCATACGGCGACGTCTTTTGGGCGGCAGTCGATTGATGTTTACTCTATCAGTGGCGACACCATCATGTTTACTGAAGCCCGCCGTTCGCGCGGATCAAAGCGATTCTCGATAATGTTTGGGCCGAGTTTCATGCGGTCTTCACCACGAAGCATGCCACATTCGTGCTGCCAACATGGTTTTCGGCACCGTGGAGGAAATTGCTCGTTGGGTCGCGCATCGTGGGCTATTTCCGGTAGGGCAAGGCCATATTTACGCGCCTGGACTGGCGCTTCGCGACGCGAGAGCAACCGGTGCCGCAGTATCGCGTGTTTCGCGGCCCCACTGAGTGCGTGGGGCATCGTGCTAGTTCATTTCCCCGCTGTGTTGTTGGAGGGCAGCGCCCGCATGACGTCGACCTGCCTCGCCTGACATGCAACCGACACGCAGGCTGCATATTGTTGCGCGGATTGTGGGACGGCTTTGTGCGCGACATGCGCAGGGCGAAGAGACACCAGTGCGCCTGAATGGTCTATATGCACATCGTGCAGTTTGCCATCTGGAACCGCGGGTCACGCTGCGGGATGGACGAGGCCGGGGGAAATGGCGGACGATCTGAAAGCATAACGCACGAGGACGGCATCCAAGGAAAGTTGTGAGGCATCGCTGGCCATTTTGCATCGGTTCTACATGGCCAGAGGTGTGTCACCCCTTCTTGCAACAATAGGACTGCTGCGAACATTTATTGAACACTGCATGTGTGACTTACAACACCAGCCTAAAACGGTAGGAGCTCGAATAGCCGCTATCAGTGACCGGCATGGGCGCCATCATCGGTCGTTGTCACGCGCCGGTTGGTAGTTGTCAAACCCGTGCCATGAGGCGGTGGTCAGAGAATTGTTGAAGGTAGTGGCCAAGCGGGCTGCACGTAAGCCCGGCACACGCCTAGCACTTGCCTTGGGCGAATTCCGCAACTCTAAAGGCGGGGCTTCAACCTCAGCCGGTCATATGGTTTCCACCAGCGGTTATGCCTAGTGCTTCTAATACTAGGATGCCTGCGGAGGGGTTGCGGCTCAACTTCGGATAAACTATCATACTTTCCAGGATGGGTCCATAATATTTGAGCCAGCCTCGGATGTGCAGATCTGCAGAGATGCGCGCTCCCCACATCCCTAAATTCGCATCTGCGTTAGTGTCCATACAAAAATGTGGACAGTAGGCAAGAGGTTTTTGCATATATTCCATACGACATCGCATCATTACAGGTAAAACCGGTGCATCTATTGCCAGAACAATCCCTGAAGGTATTCCGCCCCCCGGCGGGCGGTTACTTGCTCACACCACCGACTACACCAAGGTTGAGGCCGGCTACATTTTCTGGCAAGCCTTACTCTGGATTTTCAGTTGCATTTAAACAAGCATATGTCCGGGCGTATCCCGACGCGGCAACCTGCACTCCAGACTTGGCACGGGTTTCCAACCATCCAGGCCGGAAGTCGCTTGCCACGTGGTTGTGGAACGCATACTACTAGAGTCGGCGCTTGATCGCGGATGTGGGACATTGGGCCTGCACAGAAGCTGCGATGGATGCATATTTTGCATAGATGACGCATAAATTCTGTTGGTGGTTGCAATTTACAATTACAAGCCAACATTAATGGCCGCGTCGTGCATCGTGCGACACGCGCACTAAATCAACATCGTACCGTCGTGCCATGCACGAGTGCGCTGCATGAGCATGCACGGAAGAGTTTCGCCGGTGGAATATTTTCTTCACTGATGACGCCCCGTTGTACGCGCGCGCGTACACGCCGGCGTGACCCGCAGGACATGCGAAGGGTTAGTTTGGGGGCGCCCCGCCAACCACCATACATCATCACTGGCTGAGCTCGATGGACGGTACACGGCGCTCCTCAATCTAGCTTTCCGGCGGCGACCTCGCTGCTGAGGACGCTACGTAATACGCGGCTGCGTACACGTCGGCATACACTTGGCTGATCCAGCGGGTGTTAAAACGGGCGCGGTTTTCTACGGCGTAGCCTAAGAGTCTGTGAGTGGAGTATGTTAGGAGTCAGGTATGAGGTATTGCATGCTCTTCGATAATACCGACTATCGATGAAGCTAGAACCTGCACTTCAGATTGGCTAAAAAAACTGTGCGGCAGGGGTCACTTCGAGCAAACACTGTATTGTACTGTGCTTAAATCTCAATTCAGCGTAGCCCAGCCCCTCCAAAAAGGCACAGTCTTCGAGCGACCTCCTGATGATGCGCGCTGTGATTGTGTATCGCATCTATATTGCACGCGCATGTAGCCCCAACGCTAGACAAACTGCTTAAACACTAGGCACCGTAGGCGGACGGTGTATTTAGATTTTAATTACATGGCTCCCGCGCTCGATGCTCGAAAAAGTGCACTTCCTTGTATATATGAAATCGTACACTTTCTGCAACGGTCACACATACACCCGTCTCCTCCCTCTACCCTCTGGTTTCTGGCCAGTCGGCCTGTCCTGGGGGCGAAAAAGGAACTGCCAATCCATATTAAGTGGCTGTGTTGCAGCGAAGGATATATATTTGAGACATGCAATCGAGTCTGGTTTGCCAAAAGGGTGCGGATGCTGTTTTACACGAAAAGGCGCCACTTAATGGCTAGGAAGGCTCAACGAAAGGGGGGGGGGGCGGAGGAGGAACATGTAAGGCGGAACGGAAAACGGGAGGGCGCTGCCGAAGGCAGCGAGCTAGAAGATGGCAGGCGAGCTGCTGGTGGCTGTCCTAAGTAGCTCCCCGGCCGGGAACGCGGGGCTCGCGGGCGATGGGGCCGCCGTAGTGAAACCTGGTGGTACCGACAACTTGACCGGTTGAAACCACTAGCATTATGTACGGGTTGCACTAGGATAGTCAAATTGTTTTGAAGCCCTATCAACAGGTTAAGACCATATCAACCATGCAATCGAGTCTTGTTTTGCCAGTTCCACGCGGTTTGTTTCCGGATGCGAGCGTGGGCAATCGGCATGCGTACCGACTAGACGAAGGCGGAAGATGTCGTAGAGTTGTAGAGGCGTCTCGCGCCCAGAGGATGTACATGAACCTCGATTGCGTCGCGGGCGCATAACATACGCGGGTGGGAGATGTTGGCGTCGGCGAAGGCGGAGCGACATAGGCCGGAAGCGTTGCGAAATTAAGGCGGCGGCGTCTCCTGGCGGCGCCATGCAGCAGTTCCCGCCCGCCGTGGCGGCGCGCAGCAACAACCCGAATCAACCGTAGCTCAGCAGGAGCGGGCAGATAAGCGACGAGAGTCCAACAGAGCGGCACAGGTAGGAAGAGTACGGGCTGCGTGCGCGGGCGCGCGAGCGCGCCGCGTGCAGCCAGGTGAAGTACGGTTCGTTGTACGCGACGCGACAGTAAGTCTGCACATGTACCGGCGGTGGATATAAAGAGGGGATGGGCATGTGCCGCCGCGCGACGACAACGGCGTACGGCCGCTGCCATTACCATCGGCGGTCGTCCCGCCGCCTTGCACGAGGGGCGGCACCTGGAACTCACAACGCATTGGGTCGCGGGCACATATGGGACCCGGTGTGGCCGCACCGCACCGGGTTTGATGGTTGTCGGGGTCGGTTGCCGGCGACGTCGCAAAAGACCCGCCGACTCGGTAAATCGTCGTTGCGGTTCTCGCTTCGCGGAGTGTAGCGAGGCGGCGACCTCACAAGTCGCAGACCTACGATGACGCCACAAAACGCATAGGTCGCGTGAAGTGGCGGAGCTGCCCCCCGGTGGGCAGCTTGTGATGTCAAAGGTGGGATGTCTTGAAGTCGGGAACGGGTTGGCTGGCGTAGAGGCTCTGACAAGCTACGCCGACCCTTAACCACTGACGCCAATGTCGTCGGGATGAGGGTGATGTTGCAGTGACGGCCGGCGAAGCTCCAGACCCGGAGTCAAACAAGGGTAGTTTCGGGTACCACGAGACGTCGAGCACGCCGGGTGGTAGAGCCGTCCTCCGGCGGGCAGCTACGGGTTGTCGTTGCTTGTCATTTTGACGACGACGTTGCAGTACGAAAGGTCGGAAACGCTACGGATCGAGCCACGTACATGTTTCCTACTGCAACCACAACAAACGTTGCTACGGCACGGTTAAGGCGAGGGCAACGGGCCCTCTCAAAACACATGCGCATGAGCGGCGCCGTGTTGGAACGGACCAATTACGCGAGTAGTTCGGGAAAACCACAACGCGCGACGATCGTCGATGCCGCGACGCCTTGTGCTGCGCGGACACACGGACCGAGTTGAAGTGTCTTGGAAGATGGCGAGCGCCCGTCCTATCGACACGGACGTCCTCCTCCGCCCGCGCCGATTTGTTGCGGTAGGCGGGAGCCCGCGAAAGCCCGTACTGCGACTCGGCTTCGGGTGTTGGGGTTTTAACCCCCCCCCCCCCCCCCCCCCCCCCCCACGGGACCCCCTAGCTCTAATTCCATACCGTGTGCATCGCCACCCGAAAACTTCTCAACTGCAAAGCCAAGCATCCGACTGCGCGCAGGGAAGAACGGAAAGCGATTCCGCTCGCAAGAGTCAAGAAAATCACACTTTTACCGAGAGGTTGTCCATCGTTGCCGCCGAAGATGTGGCGCATGTGTGTGGCATGACGACTCACAACCGGGGGAAGGGAACCTTGGTGCGGACTTGATCAGCGCCTCTAAGACCCTCGCGCACACAATAAGTATATATGCGAAGCCGCCGTCAAAGGCGGCGAGCTGGAGGATGGCATGCGAGCTAATAATAGTTGTCCTTAGTAGCTCTCTGGCCGGGAACACAGGGCTCGCGGGCGATGGGGTCGCCCGTACTGAAACCTTTTGGTGCCGGTAATTTAACCGGTTAAAACCACCAGCAGACCGTAAGGGTTGCACTAGGACAAGTTAAATTGTCACGAAACCCCATAAACGGGTTTAGATCCATACATACCGGTATTGCAGCGCAACAGCAGTACTGGTGTGAATCACAAAAAGGCCAATAGTAAGAAATCCACCGCTACAAAAGCAGGACTAAAAGATCAACACAACTCCTAACCAAAAGGTCAAAAAAACAAGCCGCAGTGATTCGTTACCGGGGTACGTCGCGACTTAATTGGGGACCTGAAAAATATGTCAACGCGCGGATTGGTTGGCTGGTCCCGGCTCGCCAATATAGCGACAAATCCTCGTCATTAGATAGCTAGATGGTCTGTCATTATAGCGACTATATGATTACGAGACCCGTACCCTGCACCTGATAATCCTTACCTGTACCGGCAATCCTTTGATTTCCCTTATCAAAGGACTGCTTCCGTCGTACCTGTAGCGACGCTCCGAGGGCTTCACTGTTGCCAGTCCGGTACCGGGGGCGGAAAAAAAAGCCGCTTCAAAGCGGTAAGTAAGAATCATCAATAGTAACAAGTGCACAGCAGTAGGTCGCACAGCAGTACCTGTACCCTGTAGCAGGTGACGGCGGCACGTTACGACGGCATACACTGTAGTGCTGCCTAAACGGCCGTCGTAGAGACGCTGCAAGGGTTTCACTGGTGCCAGTCCTGTCCCGGGGGCGAAAAAACAACTGTAGTGCTGACAGCGTGCATGCCTGAAACCCTGCTGACGAAAGTCACCCCATCTGCACAACTCGATGTCAAATAAGCAGAGGGGGTGACTTTCTCACACAAACGGACCCCCCCCCCCCCCCCCCCCTCCCGCGCCTGCCCTCCGGACCCCCCGTCCCGGCTCTTCGTTTGCCGCATTCACCGCGCGTGGGGTGTGCGCAGTGCCGTCAAAGGCCCACCGGCGCAGTCCGCCTGCCTGACTCTAGGGGTTCGACGCGCTTGGCCTCCGCGCCCACACCCCTCGTTTGATCGACACTCTCGCCCACCATGGCGGAAGGCGATGCCGTCGAAGAGCCCCAGCGCTTCGTCATGCTGCGCATCCGGCGGCTGCTGGACTGCGAACTGTCGGGCGCGCAGGTGCATGTGAAGATCACGCTCACGTCGCACTGTGCGGTAAGTGGCGTGACACTCGCCTATGTGACATACATTACAAACATATCATACATAGGTATACCTTTGATAACAGGAACGGATATAACAAGCATAGCGTCCGTGACCCCCATACCCGCCCACGTAAGCTGAAGCCCTACCAGTAGCTGCGGCCCTAGTGGTGGATGCAGCCTCCCGGTGTGGTCAGCAAGGCCACTCCTCCAGGCCGGCCATCCGCGCGGTCCCTCTCATCCAGGGCTGCGCGCTGCGCAGGGTGGGAAGGAGGAGACGAGCACGCTGAAGACGCCCAGCTTCCCGGTGGTGAATGGCACCTGCTGGCTGGAGTCCTGGCTGCGCATCCCGAGCGAGGCGACCGTGGCGCGGCTGGAGGTGCGCGTCAGCAGGCCAGGACAGCGCGCGGCCCCTGAGCGGCGGTTGAGGAACGATGGTTCGGGCGGGCGCTCTCACCTCACGCCCCCTCCTGCCCTCCCCCGACTTGTGCACGCAGGTCATCCAGACTGCCACCTCGTGGTACGGCACCCACTTCCGCATCGTCCCGCAGGAGCTGGGACACGCGGAGTTCTACCTGCCCTTCCCATCTGACGAATGGACGCTGCAGCGGCTGGACCTCCGAAAGTTTTCGCTCCTGAATGTGCGCTGGACCACCTCCCCCTCCTCCCCACTCCCACTTCGCGCATCTCACAACACACAGCTGGTGCTGCCGGGCTGGATGCACACTAACGCAGCCACTGCACCTGGCAGGCCGCAGAGAAGCAGTTCAATGCCATGATGGACCCCATTGGCGAGGAGGATCCCAGCACCCCTGAGCCGTTATACTCCGGGCCGGTGGCGGAGGCGATGGAGGATGGCCTGGGCGCTACGCGCTCAGTGGCAGCCGCGCAGGCCGTGCAGCAGAGCTCACGCTCGACGCCTAACGTGCCACGCCTTTCCATGATTCGCAACCTGTCGGTGGTGGGCTGCCCCCCCCCCCCCCCCCCCCCCACACACACACACGCTGATATGCTGCTGTCTGCAGCGCATGAGGGCGGGGGGGGGGGGGGGGGGGGTCAAGCTAAGGGGGGAATAAGAGGGGGGGTAGATTGCTCTCCTTAGCTGAGCCATGGATGCTCCCGCGCCTGCAGAAGTACCAGAAGATTGTGGAGGAATGGACCACCAGCACGGGTGCCACCCTGCTGGTGGATGCGCGTGTGACGGTGAGCCCGCTGTCCCCGCGCCCGCCCCCCGGACGCCCCTCCACTCGAGCTTGCCATCACCAGAGGGAGTGCCCCCCCCTCCCCCTCCCCGGCCATGCGCCATCGCATTCCAGCCTACCCACTACTTGTGCAGCCCACCCGTTGCTTTATTCCCACCAAATGTCATACAGATGAAAGGCAGCTATCATTGCCATGAGGTGATGTGGAGTGGCAGGACATGTGCAGCCGCATGGGCACCATGATTGATAACGCAGCATGCATGTGGCGGGGAGGCACACACTACCACGTCATCAAATCATTTGACACCCCCTAATACGCCGCTTCCACCAAGCCTGACTGGGCCCCAGCTGACTTACTCCCCCTTCCCTGGGGCAGCATATGCACAAAGAACGGATAAACCTGGTTACGGATGGGTATTGTGAAACGCGGTGATGAATGCTGTATGTGGGTAGAGTTTTGCTTACCTGCTGAGCTGTGCCACGGGCTCCTGACTGCCTTGGCGCCACCAGGTGGAGGAAGTCAGCAGCGCCTCTGCCGCCGCGGAGAACGAGATTGAGGCGCTCACGCGGCCGCTGCACAGCTACGCGCACGGCGGCTTTATGGGCTCCGCCATCAGTTTGATGCAAGAGGAGCCCTGGACGCGCCGCCTGAGTCGGTTCGAGCCCGGCAACAGTGCACGCTGCGACGCGCTCTCCGCGCAGCCGGGCGCCACCGAGAAGCAGAAGCTCAAGCTGATGGCGTTCCTGGAGAACAGCCCCGTGCTGTGCGCGTACGGGCTGTACCGCTCCGGCTGCCTCAGTGGCGGCGGCGGCCCCACCGCGATGGTGCCCAACCGGTTTGGGTATGCGCCGCTCGCGCTGGAGTGGGACCTATGGGTGGACCCGACGACGCCGCAGGTCCTCTCACGCGCCACCATCGACCACGGCAGCGCCATCGACCTCGTCAAGCAGGCGCTGCTCACTGGCGCCGGCTGCGTTTCCATGGCCGGCCGCGTGGGGCAGGTAGGGGGCGGCCGCCTTGGGTGCTGATGCAATGGTGCTTTAGAAAACCCTAAACCTAAACCCTAAAAACTCAGGGGTGCTGATGCAAATGTACCATACTCAGGCAATTGCATGTCAATGATACCAGATATAACATACTGTTACGGCAGTTGAGCTTGTGCCACAAGCTCAACTACCGTAACATTATGTCATATTTGGCATCGTTTACATGCAATTCCGTACACATTACGGCGCAGGGCCATATTGACGCTGGCAGAGCATGTGTTGAAGGATGAGAATGGTCTTCTCCCCCCGGCAGTATGTGCTGGGAGGAGGAAGCACGTTCTTTACGTTTGCTGGCAGCTGGTTGAAGAGTCGCCCATATGCTGAGCACTCACAAACTCTGTGCATAGAACCGCGTGCAGGGGGGGGGAGGGGAGGCAATGATGCGATGTATGAAGGTAAGCGGCGCTCGTGGCTGAGTTTTGCTCCTGTGATTTCTGCCCGGTGGACAGCGGCACATCTCCAGGCAGGGGCTGTCGCCGCCGGTGTGGCTGCGGCTGCTGGGCGAGGCGGTGAACGAGGCGGTGAGCGGGGATGCAAAGGTGCCGCTGCCTGTGGCGGAGGGGGAGCTGCAAGCGCCGCACTCTGCGCGCCTGCAGCTGTGGGTCGTCGGCGCCAAGGGCGCCCCAGAGGGCAGCGAGCTGCGGGTGACGGCGGCGGTGGCAGGCAACGAGTGGGGGCTGCCGAAGGTGTGCGCGCACCGCGCCGCAGCGCAGCCCTGGCCCGAGCCGCTGGACCTGTGGCCGCTGGCGCTGGGGAGCCTGCCCAAGGCGCAGGTGCACGTGCGGGTAGAGGCCCGCCCGGCGGGCGGCGGGCGCTGGCAGCTGCTGGGGGAGGCGGAGGTAGGGCTGGAAGCGTCGCTGGGGCGCCTCGATGGCGCCACGCAACGCGACTGGTCTGGCCTGCTTGGCCTCGGTGCCGGCGACGCGCAGCTGGACGTGCGGATGCATATGGCCGGGGTGCCAGCAATCGAAGCCTGGCGGTCCAAGCTGGACGTCCCCGACCATGCTGCCGTGGTGCCCCCCCCCCCCCCCCCCACACACACAAACACCCCTCCACCCCCTTTTCCTCTAGGAAGAAGCATTGGCAACAGTGATCGGCAGGATGGGCCCCACGATGCGCCCATTTCCTGTCCACTGTGGATTTGTCTCCAGTGGAAATGTGCGATGCGTGAATGCCGACTGTCCATCTCGCAATAGGAATCCAAGCAATCCGTTCTCACGCCCTTTTTGGCCGACACTAGTCCGTCCAGCTGTGAGCGCCATAGGCCGCGCACGTCCAGCCCCTTGCGGCAGCAACAAGTTGCTACTGTCTGCATGAGGTGCTGTGCTGCTTGAAGTGGGACCCACATCCAACAGGCGATGCTGCCACACAGTGTGTTGGCTATTCACGGCAGCAGTTGCTCTATGAAATGCTTGCCAACATTCCCTATGTTGGCGTTTGCACACAAGTCATGGATCCTATGGGATAGTGAGACGGCCACACGGACGAGGATTACATATGCATTATATATGAGCAAATGTATTACCTGTGTTGTATATGTATTTTACATGTATTACATCCATGTATCCATGACATATTTATCACATAATATATGTAGGTATATATGTAGTGCATATGTTATAGATGAGCATATCCCTGTGACAACCACTACCAATGTTAGCAGCGATGAAGCGGCAGATAGAGGTGCTGTGCCGAGCCACTCATCCCAGCCTGGCAAAGGTCGGCATGCTTGCTGTGTTGGAGCACTTTAAGGCTAGGGAGCCCACGCAGGGCTGGTCGCGCTGACATCACGTGGCCGCCGCTGGCAGACCTGCATGGCGCTGCTGTCCCACCCGGGCGGCCTCTACCTGGACGTTAAGTCGGCCTACTCCACCGCTGCAGACATCGCGACTTTTGTGGGCTCCCTCACCGCACTCGGCATCACCACCCAGGCAGTCTGCAGCTTTGTGCCCGCCCAGCTGCCGGACGGTTTGCCGAATGTGCTGTTCTTCCATGGCCTGTCCGGGCTCGAGGCAAGGCGCCCCCCCCCCCCCCCCCCTTCTCACACCCACAGGTGCATCTCTAATCAGTACATTCCTCAGGAGATCTCAGGATGTGATCGATAAAGGGTCCACCGATCACTGCTTCTTGGCTAAAGCCGAACCGCAAGTTGATGACATAAACTTTCATCGATGAGTTGGTCATGATGTGACAATCACATCTCTTTCATTTCTTTGATCAACGGATGTGATCAATGTCTGGCATATCCATATCAGTAAGGCGTGTGTATCGTGCGCCCTTTTACCAGTGGTATTTAATTGATTAAGGGCATTGTGCTTGTCACGATGACTGCAATGGCACGTTTTTTTAAATGAGATACAGGTAGCTGTCAGAGCTATACTCGCAGGTGACGTTGCTGAGTGCTGAGTTGCCGACGCGGTCATAAGAATTATGCTGCGAAGAAAGACCTGCCCTACTGGCCAGAGGTCAAATCTGAACGAAAGTGTATAGCAAACCTGTAGCGAATATTTTCATCGGTGGTATACAAGCTCACTTCGAGGCTTGTAATAATGGTTTTTATAGGTGAGCCAGCACTTGTAGTATTGATCAGGGCAACACTTGTGCAGAAACGATCCGGAAGTAACTCATCATTGTGTCAGCGCAGCCGAGCAAGGCGTATCAAGCGCAATGGCCCCCACTGCTCTGCATCATGCCTGCACGTGGTATGCATTGGTCAATCTGCGCACCAACTGCCGCCTGCCGCTTCGCAACAAGCAGAACGCGTGCGATGACGGCAAGCTGGCGCGTGGGCAGCGGGTGCTCTTCAACGGGGCAAGCTTCCTGATCGACATTTACGAGAACCCGGAGACCCTGGCGCACTACGCCAGCGCACCCAGCAAGGCATGCCGCCCCGCCCTTGCCTTTGCGTCGCCAGGAGAGGGCGGGGATAACATGTAGATGCCTGATCCACGCCTCTCCAGCAGAGTGCGGTTTTGGCGGTGGTGTCACTCGGTAGTTAGAGAGCCACCGGCCGACCCGTGCAACCCTTGGCAACGCAGTCTTCTCACCGCTGGCTGGTGCGTTCGTGACGGCAGGCCCAGGGCGATCCCAATCCGCTGCCGCTCCTGGTGGACCCGGTCACGTGGACGCGCTACCAGGCGCTGGTCAACCTGTACGGCGTTGTGGGCGGCATCTACATCCAGGTGCGCCAGGAGGCTGCCAGCTCGGCGCCGCCGGCTTGCATGAGGGCGGCCTGAGCGGCAGCAGCGTTAGTGACCACCTGCTTTGCCGCTGACTGTCCGACCTGGGGCGGGGTGCAGGAGCCAGACTGCAGCACCGCGTGCTGCGACGCGCTGACCCAGCTGGTGAACAAGCACCCGGAGATGTTCCCGCTCGGCTTTGCCTACGGCCACGTGCCTTCCGTGTCCCTCGGCTACCTCAGCCAGACCGGGCGCGGCTTTGCGGCGCAGCAGCTGCTGGAGGAGCTGGCGGCGCGCGAGGCGCTCAGCAACAAGGTTGCCAGGCGGATCCAGGGCTTGGAGCACCGCGACGTGCGCCCTCCCCTTTGCCACCGTTCCCGTCCTCCGGGGCCATAATCAGAAGTCTTGCCGTCCTTGTGGAGGACCTATTGTCATCAACAGCAAACCTCAGGATCATTGCGTCACATGAATGAAAACACATACCGTACAATTAAAATATTGAACTGTTCTGCACCTTGGGGTCAGCATGTTGGTGGTGTATTCGTAGTGTATTCTAACTTATTTCTCCGTTTTGACAGTTTTTCCCCTTCGCAGGAGGGGGGGGGGGGGGGGGTCTCGAGAACGTTATTTATCTGTAGACCGTTTGTGTTTTGAACGGGGGGGGGGGGGGGGGTCGAAAACTTTATTTACCCGCGGACCGTTTGTACTTGAACGGTATGGAAATGTAATGTTGAATGCAGTTGAAATCAATATAACAAATAAATAATAAAATGCAACTGCCAAAATTCCTTCACTCATTAGTTTGCCGTCCTATTCTATGTTAGCGTCTGTCGTCAGTTAACGCTTGGTCAGAATACAAAGTCTGTGTAAACCATTGCATAGCCGCCGGGAGACCAAAAAAACCGGCTTGCATGGACCCGTGTGCGGCTACCATAGTAGTGCCTTGCATACTGCCTAAACGTTTGCGACCACGCCTGGGTAGGGAAGGATTGCGAGCTGGGCCCAAGGGTGGTGGGGGTGGGGCGTTTCTACCCGGCAGCGAAACCTCACATGGCTCGTGGGCGTTGCTCAGTTGCCCTAAAGCTCTTTGAACACAGTGGCGCCTGGCCATTGGGCTGCCGCCGTTTCTGCCCGGGTTCGCCGCCTACCCAGGATCCATCTCTCGAGATGCTTCCGCGACGGGCTGCCTTGAAAGGAAGCTGATGCGCATATCTGAGGCAGGGATGCATATTGCACGGCCTTCCCTAGGTGTGTGTGTGTGTGTGTGAGAGAGAGAGAGAGAGAGAGAGAGAGAGAGAGGCCTTACATGGAGGTGCTGGTGGTTTTAGGACATCACCTCCTTCTGATTGGGGAAACAGGGGATATGCCTTGGTGCCGTTTCTTAACAATATGAAATGGGACAGGTCTTGCGCGCTTCTGCTGCCTACCCAAGTACATTCCGAGATGAGCGCACGGCCCGGGGCTTTAGTAAAGAGTGTCTGAACCCCCTTTTAAGTGGGAGTTTTGCACGACGGCGTAGGGCCACTGGCCGCCGACTAGCAGTGAGGAGCGGACTGGCTCAGAAAGGCTCGTGGAGTCCCTTCCATGCCGAGGGCAGCTGTCATCCGAATAACCTCTTGGGGTGTCAGCATCTGCGCTCCCAATGTCCTGCCCATCCCGCTGATCTAGATCCCTTACCTTTGGTCCACGTTGGTGCCCCCGCCGATGGAGGTCACTTGGAGGCGGTTGGCTGCATAAATGGCGCGCGCAAGTGAGGTGGGAAGGGCGTGCGGACAAGGTAGGGGGTGCTAGGGACGGGAAGCTGATCCTCCCCCTCCCCTTGCTGATTGCACCCCCTTGTTCCTTTGGGCAGAAACCGCTGGTGGTGACCAAGGCGTGGGCGGATCGGCTGCTCAATGGCCGGGCACTGCTGCGGCCGCGGGAGCAACGGCTGCTGCTGCAGCTGCTGGCGGACGTGTCCCCGGTAGAGGCGCTGCCTGACGTGGTGGCCCACATGGGTGGCGTGGCCGTGATGGTATCGCGGTTCCTGCAGCACTATGAGGCCGTCACGCCGTTCAGCCAGCTGGAGCTGGGCTACAACAGCAGCTGCGGCGTGCCCATGCTGCGCCTGCTGCGTGACCACTGCGTGCTGGCGGCGCTGCCGCCGGCGGAGAAGGTGCAGCTCGCGGCGCACCTCGCGTCCAACGCCGCCTTTGGCAAGGGCGCGCAGTTCTGGCTGCAGCGCATGGCCGTTCGCGCATCGCTGCACAAGCTGGCGCGCGAGGGGCTGGCGTGCCTGTGGGAGAGCGCCAACATGCGCGAGGCCGCCGCCATGGAGGAGGCCCTCGGCGGGCCAGACACCCTGGCGCTCATGCTACGCGGTCACCTGCACCTCAGCCGCAGCTACCACCGCCGCGTCCTTACGGTGCGCCCACCTCCCCCCCCCCCCCCCCCCCGGGCATGATTCGCACCCTGTATCTTCAGTACACCATTCTGCTGCCCCAGACGCACTGATGCCCCAAAAGAGCTGGGCACCCCTTCACAGAAGGAACATATGTTTCCATAGTCGGTCCTGCATCAGACCGCAGCCTTGCGGCGTTTATGCGTACCGGGCGAGTGACCATACACTGGGATCTCTTCCAGCGCTGCCTGTGTTCCAGCGTGCTTGGGATGCTGTGTCCTTTGATACGATACAAACAGCTGCATAGTGATGTTGCCTACGTAATTAAATCCTATCCGTTTGGGAATCGTCTTCCTGAAATCACGCTCATGGAATTTCGAAGATGACAGAGGGGGGTTGGGGGGAGGGGAGGTCTTCTTTGGCACGCTCGCTGATAGCTCTGCATAGTGATCATGAAGCTTTTTCGGAGGTTGCTAGTGCCGGAGCTCGTCCTGGCATGGACTGCTAGTTGAGCACGTCAGACCTTTCGCGAGTAGATTACCCCCCTTGTACCTAGAAGCATAAAACGCTGGCTCTGTATTTCAACTTCACCAGCTCCGTACGGAGGTGTCACCTGTGACGTCATATGGAACTGACTGATGATCCTACTATCAATGTCGCTTCGCGCAAGTACGTTCTGTGTACGCGTACCGTATTCCCAAATCAAACGGGTTGGTTCTTGCATGATACCGATCAATAATGATGCAGAGTTGGTTGATTACCGCCGGACTGTACGGTCAGTACTCGGGCCGCTTTTAGACGGCATGTGTTGATCTCATATAGTACTGATTTTAGCGATGGCTTTCTTGTTCCTGGCCTTGTGTAAGTGACATGAGTACTCGTCATCGTGCTGATGTACCGCACGGACACAAGAGTATCCCGTACACCTACGGGTGCCTGTCCGTGCTGGGGAATAATAGCGGAATGGCGGTGATTCGAACTCACCAGTCCATTAGGATCGAAGTTCGGCAATTAGAATTGAAGAGAAAAGGCTAGAAAATGTGTTGATAATTTGCTTTTCCTGAGAGGAAACTGTCGATGAGTATATTTAGTTAGTGGGACTGCGAATCGATCTCGGATAGCACTATGGACATTGTTTGATAATGTATTGCCCATTTTTCCAAGAAAAGTAAATGTACATTGTTTGAAAATATATGGCAATACAGGGATGCGGACCGATGTACGACAATCATGTTACATAGGATTCCTACACATGCGTTCTTAGTGCGATGAGTCCGACCGTCCAATATATTGTCGTGGTAGAACCAGTACTCAAGTAATCAGGTTTATTTTAAGCTGTACCATACCGGTACCGTGTAACGTTTATATTGCAAGCGGTACCGTATCTTACCGTACCCGTACCACGCTAGAAGGGTGGCAGATTTTATCACGGCCAGCTGAGACACCGCCGTTTAAGGTTAAGTGGCACCTACGCGCTAGCATAACATGTTTGGCGGCCATCAGTAAACTTAGCGTCAAATAGAATGCAGCCCCCCTAGTTGTGCATACACTGGAAATCTTTGAATCTATGAAGTTGCCCCCGGGCATTGGCATTACACACCCACAGTGTCCATTTCTCACGAAGATATCATTTCGATTGAAGTACCTTCAGATATATACTTCGAAACTGTGTATGTCGGGGCTTCCACGGAAGCGCGCCGGGTGGGAAGCTTCCAATCGTTTTTTTTTTTTTCAGGGGGGGGGGGAGGGAGGGAGGCTAGCATGAGCGGGAGGCGGTTGTCAGTTTGACCTTGCCGGCAGCCCAACGCCCCCCCGCGACTAACGCGCAGCTCCTGCCTGGGCAGGTGCGCGAGATGCACCAGAAGCACCCGCTGGCGCTGCTGTACTCCACTCCCGGCTTTCCGTACTCCGCGCTTCCGGGCCGTGAGGCGTCGCCGATGGAGATGAAAGCGGTGCTGCACACGCGCGATGTGCCGCCAGGCCAGGCCTTCTGGAAGTCTTGTGTGCCGTTGACCAACACGGTGGCCATGCTCGTCGCCGGGCTGTGGATGTGCCTGTGCTCCTGCGGCCTCTCGTCGCTGATGCTGGTGCGCGTGTGCCTGCCGTGGTGCGACACGCGCAAGCTCAGCGCCGTCACCCTGATGTTGCTCTTGTGCGCCATCGGCTTCACTGTTTTCGTCCTCATGCTCGGTACCCTCGGGCTCGCCGTCTGGTTTGACCCCGAGTTTGGCGCGGTAATCATCGCGCAGAATGTGCTGGAGTCCTACATGGGCGTAACCACCATCAGCTTCGCGCCATAGATAGTCTGCGCGGCAACTCCCCCCCCCCCCCCCCCCCCCTCCCCCCCCCCCGCCCCACAGCCAAAGCCCTGAAGTATTGGCTGACAGCTTTGGGCAGTCGATTATCACGTATTGCCACTGCTGGGCCACTGTAGCAGGTCGACCTGAGTGCGGAAAGACGGCAAGGTAGGTTAACTGTAACCCACTCCAATTTCAACCCTCCCGCCCCCCCCCCCCCCCCCCCCCCCCCCGGCCCCCTACCCCGAATGCAGTCATGCGTGCCCTGATGTGTTCCCAGGTTTGTCATCGTCTCGATATAATCGGCGTCGTCACCGTCATGCCGTTCTATAATCGCAACGGGTGTGACACCCCCCTCCCCCCCCACACACATTCCCCGGGGGGGGGGGGGGGGGTGGGGGGTTGATCGCCGCCGGCTTTATGCCCTAGCTGCTGCTGCAGTTGTTCCGCAGCAGCCCCGCAGCCAGAGTCTGGAGGTACTGGCCTCAAGCTGGGAACAAAGGCAGGCAGAGAAGGAGAGAGAGAAAGAGAGAGGGGCGCGGGGGGGGGGGGGGGGGGGGGGGGGGCGGGGGCATATCCATTACATGATGATATAAAGGTTCCGGTGGAGGAAGGGCCTCAAACATGACTGCAGGGCAGTAAAACCCTCTGCGGGCAGATTAAGGTACTATAGGGTCATGCATAACCATGGAGCCGGGGGATAAAAGCAATAAGCTGACCACTTGCTTGGACAGTATTCAAAATTGTACCACATGGCCGAGGGCCTGCCCGTGCAGCCGTCCGGCACCGGCAGTCCCCGCGTGCGCTGCGAGCGGGGCGCAGCATGTTCCTGCTGTCACGTGGCGGAGGGGCTGGCGGCCCAGGTTGGGCGAGACAGCTCCTAGCCCCGCGTCTTTGCCCCCATTGCGCGATCCCGCGGCGGACGGCTTCGCAACGGACGCCAAGCCCAGGCCTCCGCCGCTGCTACGTGCATCCGGGGCCCGACCAGGACAATCCAGGTGTCCCGCTCGCATGCTCACCCCTTCCTTCGCAACGTCAAAGCAGCCAGGCGGAGCCGTGCCCACTGCCGCGCCGCTATGCTGTCTCCCTTCGCACTGTTTGCGCTGACACATGCATCAATGCGCCCCCCCCCCCCCCCCCCCCCCTCGCCGCCTGCGCAATGCTGCGCTAGCAGCTCCTCAGCTGCGCAAAGAGACCGCCTGCTGCGCAGTGAACTCCACGGGCGGCCTCCTCTGCACAAGGGGGAGGCACGCGTGCCAGGTTAGCCCTGGGCTCCTGGGATATAATACCTGACGCCCTACCCACTTTAGCAGCTGGCTGCCACGGACAGCAAATCTGACTAGTAACAGTGAGAGATGACGTTGGCCAAGGGAGGAGGAGGGGGAGAGAGGAGGGGGGGGGGGGGGGGGGGGGCAGCGTTTCCGAGCTGGCTGCGTGCCTTTGTTGATTCGGGCCGCCTCAGCCTGGAGGTCCTCCACAATAGTGCGCACCGTCCGGATGGAGATGCCTGACATTTGCCGGTCGGGCGCACACGCAGGCGCAGCCTGGGTCAGCATCATGCCCATCCTCCCACGCGGACAGTCCCAAGCCAAGTTGGGAGGTAGTGGCCACGGGTGGGGGGGGGGGGGGGTTCCGGGAGGATCGGCTCGGCGCACCTCGGAGCAGGCGGTCGAGCGGCGGGGGCGCGTGCGCAGGCGCCACCGACTGGCTGAGCGTTATGACAGTGGAGCGGGGGCGGCGCAGCGGCCAGGCCCCTGCCAGGGAGGCCTGCAGCCCTGCCCATGGCGGCGCCGGGCGGCTCCGCTCCCCGGTGCCACTGATGCGCTGCATCGCACCCTCGTAGGCCGCCGGGGAGTAGGGCTCCAGCCGCCACGAGCCTTGGAAGTCCTTCATGACGCCCCGCCTGGCCAGCTTGAAGTCCAGCTGCACTCGCGGGGCGAAGCAGTGAGGCAAGCCCATGTGCAAGGCGGCAGTCAGCCTCCCAGCGGCTTGCTGGTGGGAATTCGGCCAGAATCCATCTAAGTCACCGAGGCTGTGGCGGGCTTCCCGGCGTGGGCCCCCCTCACCGTGCATGCCTTTGGGTCCTCCTCCACCAGCAAGCGTGTGCTGATGTGGCCCCTTCGTAATGTCGAGTACGCCATGCGGCAAGCCGTCAATGAGCGGAGTCCAGAGAGGAGCCAGCCAGGCGGTTTGGGAGGGGGGGGGGGGGGGGGGGACATGCATGACACCACTGTGCGGAATGTCTGTCTACCGCACTGCAACTATTGATCATCCCCCACCTGAAAAGGAGGAAGCGCCAGTCCGACACCTGCTCCACCTCTACAAGCCGCTTGTGGCCAACTCGTTTCACAGTGCGCCTGAGCGTCTCACCCTGCGAGCATCCGGTGACACAGTCCTCCTCAGCGGCTGCTACGTGTTGATGGCGCGAGAGCCGCCCCATCAAACTGAGCGCGTGCTCAGGGATTTGTGGGTGCTCGCGCGAGCATCAGAATGATCGAAGGGACGTGTGTGTGTGGGGGGGGGGGTGAGAGAGACAGAGACAGAGAGAGGGAGAGGGTGAGTCAGAATGTGATAAGGTGTGTTCTGAAGAATGGGGCTGCACCGGGCCACTGATCAGCAGCAATGACCAACAACGCGGGGCTGTCGTGTGCAAGGTGCGATTCACCGTACGTCTGCAGCGTGCGCCTTATCCACGTGCACGCATCTATCATCAGCTGGACCACTCCCCGCGTTTGGCTTGTGATCTCATCAATACCTGTCAAGGTGGTGGTGATAATCCAATCCATTATATACACAGTGTAGCAGCAGCATCTGGAAAGGTACGAGTACGTGCGTCGGGGGTACGCCAACCAAAGAGCGCCGCCCTGCAGGACCCGACGTATCCTCTATATCACCCCGGTCTCGCAATGCCCCATCCAAAACCCTGCGCTTTTGGATTGGTGTCGGCTCGATGCTTCCATGAATGTGAAACACTGTATGAGTAGTCGTACCCGTATTCCCACCTTGATGGTGCGGAACACGCGCTCGTTATGCGGGTCCACCAGGATGTCGAAAATCTGCCGCGGGGACAAGTCGACCTTGGCGACCAGCTCCACCTTAAGGAGGAAACCCGCCGGCTGCGTCACGACTACGAAGGTCGTTCCGTCCCGAAACTTCTGGCTCGGTTCGCTAGCGTCTGTCGACTCCGAAGGCGCATTAGAAGGTGACATGCCGACTCGACCGCCGCCCGCCGTTCCCGCTCGCGCCCAGCCTCTGGTTCGCCGCCGGGCACTCGCGGGCGCTACACAGCAGTTCCACCGCGCGCGTCTGCACAGATTGCCGGGCACTATCTGGGTCCCCGCGGGCCTCAAGTTTGCTTACGTACTTCCCGGCAGCAGCGAGGCGGCGCTGCTCGCGCCTGCTCCGCACTAGTCCGCGCCGGGCGGGTCCGCTAGTCTGTTTCGCTACCGGTACCCGTGCCAGGTATCCCTATACCTGTATGTGTCGGCCACCGATGCGGCGGGGGAGCAGAGGAGGTGATGATTCAACTACCAGGTAAAGTAAAGTAAAGTTCGCCCCGGGACATCGGCCGAGGCCGCCCCAGCACTTGATTTCTCATAGCGCCAACTGCAGTCGTAGGTCTGGCATAGCCCGTGGACCATTGCCTCATTCGAACCCCGGAAGAGCTAATGCATCAACCGCGGGCGAACCCAGGACACGCCGGGACGATACTGCCGAAAATACATCGGCCAGGAGTCGACACCCGGACTTCTCTCGTACGAGATGAGTCCCGGGTTGTATATTATGTAGGAAACCCCGCCTGCGGCGGGGGCGAAAACCCCCGCCTGGGGCGGGGGTTGGGGGGGTGAGGGGTCTGGCGGGGGGGGGGCCGCCCCCCCCACCAGAAAAAAATTCGAAAGTGCGGTCTCAAACAAGCATTTTCGCTTTAGGTTTCGCCATTCTGGCTCCCAAAATGCAGATTAAGGCATTAAGTTCGGGTTTTCAGCCAAATACGCTCGACGAATCTCGTCCCCCTCCATGCTCGCCACGAAACTGCGCTTGGCCACCTCGGCCTTGCGCGCTTTCTCCTTGCACTTGAATTTACCATTCTTGTTGAGCTTGAGATGATCCATGACCTTGTCCCTGCGAGAAACTCGTGAGGGCAGTGGGGGCAACGCCACCGATTCGTGTCTGGATCGTGGCGAATATCCTCCAGTCGCCCAGGGCGACCGCCCCCATCGCCCGGCATGCGCGCTGCGCCGATCGAGTGGCGACGGTCTAGACAACTCGCATGCTAGAGGGGGGGCGGGGGGGGGGGGGGGGGGGGTTGCGCCAACGTGTTATGATAGTATCTATTGTTCGTAGCCCCGTAGAGATCGCTGTGTGGGCGAGCTGCGACACCTGCTGGGCCTGGCGGGGCCTGGGCTGCGACACGACTGCTGCTACGGTGGTACCCGGTACGCGGCTTATCGCGCTGCTCCCCCCCCCCAGCTGGCGCTGTTCAACATCATACATGCTAGCGCGCCCTGCTCCACCTGCAGTTGGACTGCGCCCGGGCGGTGGGACGCTGGGCAGTAAAGCAGAAAGTACTCGACCTACTCTTGGACAATGCAACTGGACTGCACGGAGGGGTCTGCAGGCGGCAGGCTCGGTCTGTAGGCCCCTAGCGCAGTCCAGTTTACAGATCCAGGGGGTTCAAATTAGTGTTCAGAGGGGTGTTCAAGGGGGCCAAAAGGCTTCGGGTGTGTATCGGTTTCATTACGCCCTTCAATGGCTGCCTGGGCCGGGGCTGGGCGTGACGGGGCGCCGGGAGGTGGGGTTCTGGGGGGCCGGGGGCCCTCGAGCGGAGTTCGTTATTGGGCGCCAAAGAAATTATATCATTATTAAGGATTAATTACATTATTATTGGATATATTATATAGAAATTACGTACATATACAGCTTAGAATGCAATATGAGCAGCGCCCGCCCCGGCGCGGGTCCTCTCGTGGACATTCCTACATAATATACTCACTCTCGCCCCCCCGCGCCCCCCCCCCCCCCCCCGCGCTCCCCCGTCCTCGAGAACCCCCTGTTTCCCCCAAGGGTTCTGGAGGGCTCCAAAAACCCTCCTGCCCAGCGCATGCCTATACTACATAATATACAGCCCGGGAGACGACCGCTCAACCGAGCGGATGTAAGGATAATTGTACCACACAAATCCCCACGTGGGTACAGGCACCCAGTGCCTGGTGTGTTTCGCGCGGTATCCTTAAAGTAGATGGTGCTTCCAGGTACAGGCACCCAGTGCCTGGTGTGTTTCGCGCGGTATCCTTAAAGTAGATGGTGCTTCTATGCCCGCATTAGGTCCGTGGTTGGATCCCGCGGAATGATGCGTATATGATATGATATGACCGCATGTTGGACGACCCGGCCAATGCGGATCGCCACCGAATCCAAGCCGAAACGTTGCTGGGGGAGATCCTCTAGCCAATAGAGGGGGGGGGGGGGGGGGGAGTGTAAGGACCACTCAAATCCCCACCCCGGTGGTTGGGCGCCAGATCATTCTGCCCTCGACGGAGCACAACCCCGTCACTGTTGACCTATAGGCGACGCGCTCATGAATCTCCCGGCGCCTGGAGACGCTAGCTGACGTGTACAGCACGACGCTATCGCAGATGCCTTCCGCGATCATTGTGTTCACGACCTATTTAGGTATCGTTGTATGGCTTGTTCCAGCAGGCAGTGCCTCTAGGCAACACCGTACCCCGGGATGAACTCATCAAGGACCTAGTGCCGGACGCGGAGCTCTCCCTTCCTGCGTTCAACGTCGTGACCGGGCGCTATGATCCCCGGAGCTTGAAGTCCACGCTGCTGGAGTTCAAGACTTTGCGGTACGGGGTCAAGTACACTGCAGTGCCCCGGGCCACGGCTGCGGATCGGTTTGAGCGCTCCCTGTTGGGCGACATACAACGGGGGTTAGCAGCGCGGGATGCGGCGTGGCACAACACGGAGCCCGGACAGAAGACATCCTGGACATGTCGGAGTACACGGGCATGGTCTTCGGCACAGTGGGTGAGGTGAGCAAGGGGGTGCGCCGCACAGTCCGCGGTATTGCATGCTTGGCTGCGGATCGGGGTGCCCTCTCATCGCGGGGCACTCGGTGCACCACCCGGGCTCACCAGGAGGCCTTGCTCGCAAGAGATTTCCTCGGGGTCCTAAGCTTGGTGGCCGCTCGCTCGAGAGCGCGCTCGCTGCCTCATCAGACGGCGCAGATTCGTCTGCCGTCCCGTTGCTGAAGCTGCACAGCACGTCCGAGGATCACCCACACACACACGTGCACGCGTGGCCCGGACTCTGAACCGCGTGCGCATCACTCATCCATCCCGCCTCATGCGGGATGCGGGCCGCTTTTAGGCGGCTTGATGCGTTATTGATTTTCTAGTACTACTTTTAGCAGTAGGTGGATTTGTTGCTGCCCTTTTTGTATTTCACCCACCAAGCGGGGCTTCGCGCCGGGGGTTTGTGGAGGTGCCCCTACCTCTTGGGTTGAGCCTCGTGCGGGATGCGGGCCGCTTTCAGCCGTCTTGTGCTGATCTTTCAGGTCTGCTTTTGGCGGTACATTTGTTACTATTTTTCCAGAGCAGTGTGAATTTTAAAAACAGATCAAATCTACAAGCCGCGTAAAAGCGGACCGCTGAATACTGGTGTGCATTACAAAAAAGCCAGTAACAAACCCACACGCTAAAAGCAGTATCATTAAAAGATCAGCACTACCGGTACCCGTACAAGCCGCCTGAAAGCGGCCCGCATCCCGCACGAGGCCGCGCCGGTCGGGCCGTTCGTCAGGTCTATGGGGCGGGCACGGCGCGAAACGCCAAGCCCGCCGCGTGTACCGGAACCGGACGCCGGACGCCGTCGTTCGACCGTCGCCCGTCCGTCGACGGACGCCGGGCCCCGGGTCGGCGGACGCGGGGCTGTATATGTGAGTGACATGAGGCGGCTACACCATACGGGTTTTAATATTAATCCTTGAACCATAAGCAGCAGTAAAAACGCGCTGCGGTACCGCGTTATTTCGGCGTATCAGACGAATATCAAGCGTGCCTGGGCTAAAATACACGCGCGTCCATTCAGAAAGCAGCCGTACTCTTACCTGTACCGTGAAATCAAACGACCAAATACCGAACGTATAACGTTAATTTTCGATGACGCAGCACACACGGAGGAGGGAGGAGGAGGACATTCGTGATTTTTGTAATATGTTGTAATTCATTATTGAATTTCAGCACCTGTGTTTTCAGATACTGACAGAGGTTCATTGAAGAATGTACTTTTACTTGTTCCAGGTTGTTCTCGCGCCGTTTTTGGGTCAAATTCAAAACTGATCAGACCATGTTGCAAGATTTTTCAAGCTCCTCATGTACCTTTTTGGTCCAAAACAAAAAGCCCTAGGGGTGGTGATATAGGGTTTTCAAAATCTCTAGGGTTTGATGTATTGTTCTGAAACCCCAGTTTTTGGGGATGGACCAAAATGTCTGGCCATGCCCACAGGGTGCTTTGTTATATCCCCAAGCCATATGCACAATGGCCAAAAAGTGGCGCGAGAATAACCCAAGATGTCATTCTGATAAACAAGGGTTTTATTAGGGCTACAGGATTTTGAAACTGCTGTAATATACTGCGATAATTTGCCGAAAATGCCAGCCGCGTGTTTTGCGAATTTATATGCAGCGCGGATACCTTACGAAGCCCCCCCCCCCCCCCCCCCCCCCCCCCCCCCCAAGTTGTTGTTGCTGCTGAGACGACATGCGCTGCCACAGCTCTATACTTCCCACAGCCAGGAACGTCAGCATCGCTCGCCGTCACACGCTGGATGGACGTTGGCAAATCCGTGCAAGGAAGCGGCTGCCAGGGAATTATTGCGTGTGCGTGGTGCCCAAGCGGGTTGTGCGCAAGCCCGGCAAACTCCAGGCACTCACCTTAGACGAATTCCGCAATATTTACAGGCGAGTTTCAACCTCAACCGGTCATATGGTTTCCACCAGCGGTTATGCCTATTGTTTTTGGAACCTAAGCTAACGGAGGAGAGGTGCTGCACCGCAGCTTCGGATAAAATACCATATCCTCCCAGGTGGGTCAATAGCATTTCATCCAACCTCGGACGTGCGAATCTGCAGATGATATGCACACCCTCCACATCCGTACATTCACATCGTGCGTTAATGTCGATAATAATGTAGAAAGCAGGCAAGCAGCTTTTGCTTATATTCCAAATGACATCACATCATTACATGCCAAACCGGTGCAACTGCTAGAACAATACCTGAAGGTATTTCGGTCTCCGATTGGCGGTTTCTTGCTCACTCCACCAACCACACCGGGGTTGACGATGGTGATAGCTGCAGGTGCAACATGCCACTGCTCAGAAGCGGGCAGGGCGAGAGCGCTTTCAAGGCATTTGCAAGGTCCAAGCGTATTTGGGTAGTGAACGACATGATGCCGCTGTACAAGAAGGGCAAGGGCACTGGCGAGATGGCTTCAGCTTTCACTGGCGAGTTACTTGGCTGGGGGCTCAAGCTCCCACCTGCTGCACTAGAGAAGATCAATGCCTGGCGTGCTGAGTAGCTCCCGCCACGGCCGCCTTTGGAGGCGGGTTCAGGGCTCATGTACCTGCGGTACAGCACATGTGTGTGGTGGACATACGACAGCTTCGCTGAGCAAGTGGAGGCAATGATGGATTGCTACAAGGTACTCTTCCCCGAGTTTCAAATTTGCATGGAGGTTGATCACAGCCAGGGCCATGCAAAATAAAGGGTGGGAGCGCTGTGTGTCACCGACATTAACTTGAACTGGGGCGGCAAGAAGGATCCCATTCGTCTTGGAGAAGGGTCCTGGGTGACGAATGATTGAGTCTGCAGTCAGCCTGCGATGATGACAGAAATACGGAAGTGCGCTGCTCCATTGCGTTATTGTGTTGCTGCATGTATATATATTGATTCGAGCAAACGTGCAAAGCACAATCCTTTACATGAAAACTGCTGACTAACGTGACACTCGATTGTATGCTGGCCCTGGTGGCACTGTCACTCACCACGATTGCCGCGTTTGTGCTATCACTGTTCAACACTTCGTTTTCCCAGAGCATCAGTCAGGTGCTCCGCCATCTCCACCTCTTTGGTACCACCCCGATGCCCCGCCATTTGACATCACCGGCACTAACATCACCGGCCGAGGTAGTGGTGACACAGCCTGGATATGTGGGCAAGAACAAGGGGATCAAGCAAGTTCTGTGGGAGCGCGGTCTGTGGGAAATTGGAATATGGCTTGAGAGCGCTAATAGGTGCTAGCCAACCTTGAAGACTTCAAGTCGGAGAAGTCTGCGTTGGAGGAGCTAGTCAAGGGCACATTCTTCTCATGAGCCCGAAAGATCACCCTGAGCTTGCTGGCAAGAGCGTGGAGTACGCCTGGGGAGCTGCCAAGCTGCTCTTCCGCAAGATCAATGACTGCAAGGTGAAGAACATGCACATCAACATCCTTCGAGTTATGGACACCGACTACCTCACGTTTGAGAGATGCCGCAAGTTTGCAAGGAAGGCACGAGACTAAAGGAACGCCTACGAGTACTGCAAGGTGGGGCTCGAGCAGGTGGAAAGGATAAAGAAACACTCGAAGGCTCATCGTTGCACGATGCACCAGACACGGGTTTCTTGATGCGCACCTTGGACATCGACATCCCACAGACGGGCGCGCCCGCGCGGACTGCCGTCCGGAGCACCCAAGCCGCCCTCGATCGCCGAGACAGCGCAGCTGAGGCACCGACGTACAACGGCTGGGTATTGGTGACTGACTGCACAGCTCTGGGCTGCGTGCACAAAGTGGTGAATGCGCCATCCTGGGCTGGTACGACCCGCCGAGCTGCGCGGCGACGCGCGCTGCGGAATTTATTTTCCGGAATTTACATTATATCGAACAGTATTCGCATTATCATTTGTAATTAAAGCGACATCGCCAATTAATAACCGCAAAAGGGGGCGGTCTTTGCCTTTTTCCTGAGAACGAATGGGGACCAAACTCGAGAATCCCAACGGACAAAAGTTGCCTTTGCAGGTGGGCTTTCAGGCGCAACTTGTTCGACTTCATTCTGTTAAGTATCGGCGTCAAAAAGTCTGGCACAAGTAAAAGTACATTCTTAAGTGAACCTCCCCTGAACCTCCCCTTAAGTACACCTACAGGACAGGCACTTGTGCCATACCTGACCATATAGAAACAGGTACGTGTCCATATGTGTACTTTGATGCCCCAAAATCACTCGTTCCCCTACCTCTTGGGTTGAGCGGAGGAAAAGGAGGACCGCGTCCGAAATCGTCTGGAATACGAGAGAATCGATAGCGGTTGCAATACGGTTTTATGACGGATTTTTAGGCGTCCTCCGTCCGTCCGTCCTCCGTCTTCCGTCCGTCCGTCCGTCCTCCGTCATACGCGCTTCGTGTATGAACCGTCATACGTTCGGTCTTCGCTCGTTTGATTTCAGGGTACAGGTACGAGTACGGCTCATTTCTGAATGGACGCGCGTGTATTCTAGCCCAGGCACGTCATATATCCGTCTGATACGCCAAAATAACGCGGTACCGCAGCGCGTTTTTACTGTTGAATCAGCAAGCGAGACGTGCCCGCCTCTTTTATTCTTACAGCGACTAAACGGTGGTCAAAGTATATGCTTTAAACTACTTCCATGAGCAGGCAGGTAGGCAGTGGGCAAAGGGAGGCACAGCCAGTTTTGCCAAATGACCAGTGTCGGTGAATTACATCGGCGCTGAGGCCTGGCAAGACAACAAGGATGGGAGTGGAGGGTGGGTGTTGCGCAAGAAACAGCAAAAGGGATGGACTGTGCCGAGTCCGTGTCCCGCCTAAATAGCCAGTGCTGTCGAAGGGTATAGAGCTGCTGCCACCAACCCTCCGGTGCCGGGGATGCCGGCGGCCGATGCACGAATCTGCGCAGGAAGATTCCGGAAATTTCCGGAGCATCGTGGCGCCGATTGCACACGGCCGACAAAGGCTGGCACCGCTATAGGATTGGGGCATCACTCGGTTGTCGTTTTCTAACCTCAGTTAATAATTAACAACGATTAAACTACTTCCATGAGCACGCAGGTAGGCACTGGGCAGAGGGAGGCAAAACCAGTTTTGCCATGGAAGCCGAAGGCCACAGCGGCCTGGCGGCGCGCGCTTCCCACGTGCCCGCTAGGCCGGTGTTTGAGAACAAAACAACACACCGACGGCTGCGCGGCCCGGCCACACGAGCGGCGGCTGTCTCCACGCTCCCCGTCCATCGCGTGTGCGCAAGCTGAGGACGCTCCACTTGCCGAATAACGAGCACGGCTCGCGCGACGCATCGGAAGCGCCGCGCAGCCGATCGTGCAGGCGAAAGCGGGACGCCATGCTAACGCAGGGACCGCAGTTAGTGTCGCGACGACACGCGCAAGAAGATGCGATTCGGCCCCCTCTCCAACGTCTTCACCACGAGGCGCTCGAGTAGCGCTCCAGTGACACGTCGCGCGCAATAAGGTGGCCATTTATTTCAGAAGAAAGCTCCGGCGGCGCCACACGTCGGAAGCCGTAGAAAAAAAACCGGAAGATCATCGTTCGACGCGCCGGGATGTCAGCAGGGTAACAACTCGGGTGTCGTCTCGCGCAAGGGTGACGGACTCCCGCCACGCCGAAGGCAAGCAGAGGTCGGAGGATCCGGGTTGCAAGCACCACGGACGGCTGATACCACAGGGGCATCGGACGTCACGCTGGCGTGCGAGCAGCGCGGGGCCGGCGCGCGATGGGAAAAGCGCCGGCGTGCCACGACATACGGGCCGGCGCGGCTGGCACGTCCGCTCTGCGCGATTGGGCGGCCCATGAACAACCTAGCAGCGGAACGCCATCGCTGCGGAGGTTTAACGTGCACCGATGATGCCGAGCACACGGTTCCTCACGGCGCAGAGCACCGTGCGATTGTCTGTTGCGCAAGCAACAGCAAAAGGGATGGACTGTGCCGAGTCCGCGTCCCGCCTAAATAGCCAGTGCTGTCGAAGGGTCTAGAGCTGCTGCCACCAACCCTCCGGTGCCGGGGATGCCGGCGGCCGATGTACGAATCTGCGCAGGAAGATTCCGGAAATTTCGGATTCCGGATGCTGTAAAAAGGGGATGCCGCGGTGCGGGGGCAGTCCGCCGACCCGGGGCCCGGCGTCCGTCGACGGACGGGCGACGGTCGAACGACGGCGTCCGGCGTCCGGTGCCGGTACAGGCGGCGGGCATGGCGATTCACGCCGTGCCCGCCCCGTACACCTGACGACCGGCCCGATCCGACCTGCGCGGCCTCGTGCGGGATGCGGGCCGCCTGTAGGCGGCTTGTACCGTATTGCTGATCTTGTAGTGCTGCTTTTTTTTTTGGGGGGGGGGGGGGGGGGGTAATACAACTTTTAGCGGTGGGTTGTAATGCACAGCAACAGTAGTCAGCGGCCCGCTTTTACGCGGTTTGCAGATTTAATCTGTTTTACAAATTAATACATCTCTTAAAAATACATTACTGACAAATCTAACGCTAAAAGCATTATTACCCGGAAACAACAGTATTACAAGATCAACAATACAAGCCGGCTTAAAGCGGCCCGGATCCCGCACCAGGCTCAACCCAAGAGGTAGGGGCACCTCCACAAATCCCCGGCGCGAAGCGCCGCTTAGTGCAGATAGATTTTCCCAGGATGGCATCACTGTGGTGCATGATGAGGGGGGGGGGGGTGAAATTCTTACGTAGCACACCGGTGCCAAGGTGCATGCTAGAGTTAAAATGCCCACTATACTTGGGTGCAGTCCACCCCAGCGCCTTCAAATGCCGTGCACTGTGAATGGCAAAGCAGATGCGGTCCATTAAGTCGTAGTCGGATTAGCCTCCCAGCCTCGGAACCCTTGCTGATGCTGGTCGATCAGCACGGCTAACATGTTGGTGGCCCACTAACTCGCCCTCGCACGCTGCCCTGTTCTATTCTCATTATAGGCGGTGCGTGGGCGCTCAGAGCCACCACGCTGCACGAGCGTCAGCCCATTCGCCAGCCTCATCTCGCGCCCCACGCCCGCCCGATGCTCAGTCGCGCCTCCCTGCCACGCAAGTTGGCTGGCCTCGGCACAGCGCCGGTAATTAGCGGTGCCCATAAGCGCGCGGCGCCCCGCCGGTGGGCCTTTGCCACGCGGATCAGTTAGGGAGTGGCACGCATCGGGCAGGCCACGCCTGGGGCATACACCGGGAGGGGGCTGTGCGCGTGGCGCCTCAGCGGTGGCGGGTGCTGGGTTGGACTTGGGCCCGAGGCGGGAATGCAACCCACTCACCCGTTGTTCTCCCCTGCCCCAACATACCATCGCTGCACTCGCCGCCAGGCAGAGTTCAGCACCTGCGCACCGCTGTTTCGTCCAACCACCGCCCATACATCGAGTAAAATCTACTCATATACACACACGCGTCTATGCCTACGGATACGCGTCACCTGTCTCTTTCCCTCTCTGTGGCTCTCGCTCTTTCCCTCTCTCCCTCTCTCGGTATGTCCATCTCTCTCTCACTCTCTCTCCGTTTGTCCATCCCTCTCCCTCTCCCTCTCCCTCTCTCTCTCGCGCGCGCGCGCGCGCATTGTAATTGCATCATGGCGCCTGTGTGTATGGTGTCACCCCATTACAGGGCTCAGTCATTGCAATATCCCGCTTGGTCCTGGCAGAGCAGCTCCACGCTCGTTGGCCGGGCAAAACGCCGATATGCGTCCAAGAGGTCTTGGGCGGGTCCGGGGCCGGGCCTAGGCATCCGCTGGCGGGGCATTATCTCCTTCATCGACCGGATCGCCCATCGCCGCTTCCATCAGCGTCCGTGTGTTGATCTGCACGTACGTCGGCGTAGGCGTAGAGGACCCACTTACCCGTCTCTGTGCCGGGGTTGATGAGCATGTTCCGTCGCCGATGGGGGTGAGGGCAGTGGGGCGCAGCGCATCTGACAATGCCATCGGCGGGCGCGCATCGGGGAACGCCAGTGTAAACCACCCAATATTCGTTCCTACGACCGTACCGCCTTCATGACCGGCGTGTCAGGGTCACCCTCAGGGTTTTACTTCTTCCAATTGGCCTTGCTTGTAATGGTCGCCCAGACGGCTCGCCGTGGTGGTGGGTACAGGGCACATTTTTGAGTCAAGACGGTCCAATTCCTGGACTCAAAAATGTGTCCCCCCCACGTGATCGCTTAGGCTGGGATATGTACCCATTTTTCGGTCACATTTCAGGTGCAATGCAATACTATACGAGAGTACTAGAAATGGCACATCGGCGTGTCCTCTTCGCGCCCTCAATCGCGTAAAGTACTATCCGCCTCACCTTGGAAGATTGCGGACGCGGGGGCATGGCGACTGCGTTTCAAGCGTTTCAAGCCTGGAAATCGAGCCTCACTCGCGCAGAGAAGACGCCCCGGGCCTACGAGTCTATCGCCGACCTCAGAGATTGTGTTCGTCGCAACGAGATGCTACCTCTGAACCCTGCTGACAGCGACGCGGCGTTGGGGCGAGATGTCGGCGCAGGCGGCGGTGCGGGCTTCGCGTCCCGAGATGAGGGCTCCTTAGGCGGAGATGCGGGTCGGGGAGGCGGAGATGCGGCACCGCCACGTGAAGATGTGGCCCTGCGACTCCCACCAGCGGCACCCGAAGGCGCCTGACGGCTTGACGTGGCTTCGCGTTTCGGCTTAGGCGCCTGGAAGGGGTCGTCGTCCTCCAACTCTTTCGCCATCTTAAAGGAGGAGTCGGCCCACGCTTCTTGGAATGCTTCTTGCGCAGCTTATTGGGCTACAAGCTGCTGCTCTTGCCTCCATAGGTGGAAATGCGGGTCGGGGAGGCGGAGATGCGGCACCGCCACGGGAAGATGTGGCCCTGCGACTCCCACCAGCGGCACCCGAAGGCGCCTGACGGCTTGACGTGGCTTCGCGTTTCGGCTTAGGCGTCTGGAAGGGGTCGTCGTCCTCCAACTCTATCGCCATCTTGAAGGAGGACTCGGCCCACGCTTCTTGGAATGCTTTTTGCGCAGCTTAATGGGCGACAAGCTGGTCTTGCCTCCCGTGCTCAATGCACCGTGCGGGCGCTTCGTCGCACTCGAAGGCTGAGGCTCACTCGGCGGCTTGGCAGTCTCCGAGGGACCAAGTCTGCTCGGGGGAGGGGCGGAGCTGCTCGAAGCTCTATCAAGAGACCTGCTGCAGCGCCGTTTTGGGAGCCATCTCCGCCGGACCCCGGTGGCGGTGGTTGAGATGCGGTCGGCTTGGTCGACGACCGTAAAGTAGCGGTCGTCGACCAAGACGGTGGAGGGTAAAGAGCCGGCTCGGCAACCTTCCATTATGAGGATTTTTATGACAAAAAGGGGATTTAATTGCCCATATGCTTTACAATACTATACAGATTGCAAGGCAGTACCACTAATGCCTGATATTTGCTCGCGGCACGCCGCAGATTGCTGCAGCGCTGCACCGCAGATGCTGCCTTTAGGCATGCTTCTATTGCCTAGATGGCTGCAAACCATTTCGTATGCGGGGCTGCATGGCATAGAAGGGATGTGAACACGCACCGGCTTGACGATACTATACGGACTGCAAGGCAGTAGGGCTAATACCTCATATTTGCTGGCGGCACGCCGCAGATTGCTGCAGCCATTTGCCTGGATGGCTGCAAACCATTTCGTATGCGGGGCTGCATGGCATGAAAGGGATGTGAACACGCACCGGCTTGACGATACTATACGGACTGCAAGGCAGTAGGGCTAATGCCTGATATTTGCTGGCGGCACGCCGCAGATTGCTGAAGCGCTGCACCGCAGATGCTGCCTTTAGGCATGTTTTAATTGACTAGATGGCTGCAAACCATTTATTAGTATGCGGGGCTGCATGGCATAGAAGGGATATGAACACGCACCTACTTGACGATACTATACGGACTGCAAGGCAGTAGGGCTAATACGTTATATTTGCTGGCGGCACGCCGCAGATTGCTGCAGCGCTGCACCGCAGATGCTGCCTTAAGGCATGCTTCAATTGACTGGATGGCTGCAAACCATTTATTAGTATGCGGGGCTGCATTGCATAGAAAGGATATGAATACGCACCTGCTTGTCGATACCATACAGATTGCAGGGCAGTAGGGATAATACGTTATATTTGCTGGCGGCACGCCGCAGATTGCTGCAGCGCTGCACCGCAGATGCTGCCTTTAAGCATGCTTTGATTGCCTAGATGGCTGCAAACCATTTAGTATGCGGGGCTGCATGAATCACCAACATGCGCCGAACGCGGCGCGTTGGCGCCCCGCTGCGCCGGCCGCGGCGCGTTGGCGCCCCGCTGCGCCAGCCGCGGCGCGTTGGCGCCCCGCTGCGCCGGCCGCGGCGCGTTGGCGCCCCGCTGCGCCGGCCGCGGCGCGTTGGCGCCCCGCTGCGCCGGCCGCGGCGCGTTGGCGCCCCGCTGCGCCAACGGTTTGTGCGGTTTGTGAAATCGACGGACAGGAGTCGATTAAACTCTTATCTGCGGTTGAGAATGATTTGTTGTGATACTTGATTATGATTAATGAGGTATTGTCCAATGAGCTATGGCAGCGAATTTCAAGCTGCATGAATCCCTTGTCAAGGACCAGACACGAACCCACGTTGCTTGCCGAGGTGCTCCGAGAGATGCGCCCTTAAAGTCGCCGAATCTCTTCCGACGACCAACCACAAGGCGCGTCCGTTGGTGTCGGGGTTTCTTGGGTGCTTTGGCGCGATGAGAAGTACACGACCCGCTGTCAACAGGCTGTCGAGGTAGTCCATTCGCGGCAGGGGCCTTTGCGTCATGTAGGTGCTCGGAATCTGCACGCGATAGATTACCGCCTTGGAGGCCGCCAGCAGCTATAGGAGCAAATTCAGGTGAGTGAACCAAGGCGACATGGCAACGACAAAGGGCTCCTTGCCTAGGGCAGCGTTACAAGAGCTAGGGGCGACAGTACACGGGTTTGTACACGAGAGATGCGGGCGTTCACCTGCCCCCACTGCGGAGATGCGGGTAATCCCACCCTTTACGGCGGTCAATTCGATCTCTCCACCCTCCGCATCTCTTGCTCGCCAGTCGTGCCACCGGTGGCCTCAGCCACCGCTGCTTTGACGTCCGGGAGGACGTACCTGTCGTCCCCAATGTGGGCCTCCGGGTTCCAGTGCCGCGTCTCTTTCGCCGCCGTCATGGTTCTCGCCGTCTCGCATACACGAACCCACGTTGCTTGCCGAGGTGCTCCGAGAGATGCGCCCTTAAAGTCGCCGAATCTCTTCCGACGACCAACCACAAGGCGCGTCTGTTGGTGTCGGGGTTTCTTGGGTGCTTTGACGCGATGAGAAGTGCACGACCCGCTTTCAACAAACTGTGGAGGTAGTTCATTTGCGGGCGGGGCCCTTGCGTCAAGTAGGTGCTCGGAATCTGCACGCAACAGATTTCCGCCTTGTAGGCCGGCAGCAGCGGTAGGAGCAAATTTAGGTGAGTGAACCAAGGCGACGTGACAACGACAAAGGGATCCTTGCACAGGGCAGCGTTACAAGAGCTAGGAGCGATAGTTCACGGGTTTGCACGCGAGAGATGCGAGCGCTCATATGCCCCCACTGCGGAGATGCGGGAAATCCCACCCTCTACCTGTAAATTCTCTCCACCCTCCGCATCTCTTGCTCGTCAGTCGTGCCACCGGTGGCTTCAGCCACCGCTGCTTTGACGTCCAGGAGTCCGTACCCGTCGTCCCCAATGTGGGCCTCCGTGTTCCAGTGCCGCATCTCTCGCCGCCGCCATGGTTCTCGCTGTCTCGCATACACGAACCCACGTTGCTTGCCGAGGTGCTCCGAGAGATGCGCCCTTAAAGTCGCCGAATCTCGTCCGACGACCAACTTCAAGGCGTCGACAATTGTCACATCTCGCCCCCTCCTGACGGCAGTGAGTGGCGCGCAGCAATTGAGAAAAATGATGAGGAGCAGCCCCCCCCCCCCCCCCCCTCCCCCGCCACGCTGTCGACATTGGCAGGACCCGAGCCGTAGTCCGGGTCTGCCATGACGAGGGCTTTTGCCGGGCCATTTTACCAGGGGACGAGATTCGCATCTGCCGGTGAGCTTCTTGGACATACTCGTTGCAAATCCCCCGCAACTCGTTGTACACAAGCCGGTGGTCTTCAGAGGCCAAGATGGCCCGCATGTTCACCGTGCTGCCTCTCGCCCCTGCCCCTCTCTTACAGTCTGAGGTCATCGGGTATCGCGGATCATGCATGATGTGTTAGAGGTCGTTGGCAGACAAGGACGAAAACACGAAGCGGGTGGGAAACGGGGCGGGTGTCACCACTCATGTCGAGATGCGCGACGGCGAGGTGCGCTTAACGCAGCCCACGGCGCCCTGATGAGAGATGCAAGCGAAGATGCGAGTCCGCGTACCGTTGGAGTCGCTCCTGGGAGAGGGACCAAAGGTGGCACACCTTGAGGCTTGGGGGGTCAGGCTGAGGCTCGCCGTGAGGCGAAGGCTGCGAATCTCCGGCCCCGGGCCATAGCGGTCCGCTTCCATGTTGCCCACCGCCCGGCTGCATGGGCCTCATGGGCTGAGTCGTGGGTATTGGCGCCTGAGACGCCCTCCTGCCGGAACGCAAGTGCATCTGCGGAGAATCTTGCGCCATGGGGGTCACTAGCAGTGTGTCGAGAGCCCTGCTCGTTGGGTCAAAGCCAAGTGCAGCCGCAGATGTCCCCGCCACGCACAGAACTGTGCAAGCGGGCAGATGTGCGTTTTGCTCTGCGAGGACGGTCTGCCATGCTTTTGTGCACCGAGAAGCGTTAAGATGCCTCAAAGAATTAAGCGCGAGGGAGCTTGCGAGGGGTAGATGAGTGGGAAGCACAGTGGCGGCGTAGCATTCGAGGCCAGAAAAAACGGTTGGTGTGGAAGGGTAGCGACGCATCTGGTCAAAGGGCGGTGGACAGGCGTGTAGTACATAGTGAAGGTTCATTTCACTGAACAGAACCTCGTACAATGTTGGCAAGAAAAGGAAGCCAGTTTCACAGTACATTCGTACAGTGTTAGGCTGGACTCAAATTTGCACCCCCCAAAAGGGGTACAATATTGAGTTAAGGGGGGTGCAATTTTGAGTCCAGAAATGTGCCCATTTTGACTCAATAATCGCCCTTTTTCCCGTGGTGGTGACATCGTCGCCAGCATGGTACCTCATGGTGGAGATCGGCGGGTGGACATGCGGAATGCCCAATGCGAGACAACGCACCGCCGTCATATACGGCACTGGCCCACCGTGCCCGATACTTATGCTGTACTTTAGGCCCACATGACCCCCGAACAGGTGGATATGATCACATGAGCCACTGTCACATGTGGCTGGACGCCCCGGGGATACTCTAACCGCAAGTAGGACGCGCGTACTAAATTTAGTACGCGCGCTAGACGAGTAGGAGGACAACTGTCCACGTATTATAAGTACTACACCACAAACTCACGTACATTCGAGACAATGCCCGCGTTTTATCAATTGTGCCGACACATGTACTTTGCGGTGCATCGCTATAGCGGGTGCTATTATGCGGTTGTGTGGATTTGCTTGTAGTACCTGGTAACATTCATTTTATACTGCGCAGGCTAGTAGCGACTATTATCATGTGCTGCAACACTTCTTTCTACTACCGTTCCGAAATGTTCCGCACACTGCTCGAGGACCGCCATGGTTGGTAGCCTCTGTTGCGTTCGGCGATCATGCTTTATGGTCAAGAGTCCAATCTGTACGTTTTCGACGGCTCCCAACCCAGTCCCTCTCTCCGAATTCCAAGCCGTCGAGGGGTCCGCCAGGGTTGCGTCCTCGGCCTCATCATGTTCGCCGCCGTCGCTGCCCGAGTGTATGCTCGCATCGCCGCGGCTGCCCCCAGTCACTCAGTGTTGGCAGCCTTCTCTGACGACGCCAACTTGGTCGGCACTGGTCACGGACTTGCGCTTGCTACGTGGGTGGTCCCGTCCGCTTTTCGCCGCCGTTGGGTTAAGCGTCACCATTCGCAAACGACAGGCGTGTTGTCAGTTTGGCTCTTCGTCCCCGTTCGGCGCCCTTCCTTTTGGGCGTTTGTTGAATGGTGTTCAGCCTCCTCGACCGGAATCCGGGTGCTTGATGCCCCTGTGGGCTCGGCCATTTTCGCCCGGGACGTGTTGGACAAAACGGTCGAAAAATTTCACCAATTTGGTTCCCGGCTTATCGGTTTGGCCGACCACTTCCACTCCCACGCTGCTACTCGTTTGCTGCAAGTTTGCGGCCGTCGTTTCGGCCACCACCTCCGCTCCACGCCTCGGGGCTTGGGTAGCTCTGAGGGGTATGGCGACACTATTACGTCCTTCCTGGAAGATGCAGACGCCGCCGCGTTTTAACGCTCGCCGGCATTTGGGGTGTTTGCCTCGACCTCTTGGATACGCCCTCCATGCGCACGCCGCTGTCCCCCCCGGTCCAATTTGGGGTCCTCGGCATTGGCGATAATGTGGTCTCCCACATCGGCGCTGCCGCCCTTTTGGTTGGCCAAGCTGTGACTTTCCTCCGTGCTCAACACGCCACCCTGAGCGACGCCGGCGCGTTCCTGTCCGAGCCGTCAGGTGTACCCGGCCCTCATAGCCGCCACCTCGTTGGGGCGTCCTCGATTCACAAGGCTTTGGCCACCCAGCGTTGGAGCCCGATGCCGGCGGCAACGTGTCGGCGCCGATGTGGGTTGTCGAGCTTCGCGCTGCTCATACCCGTGTTGTTGACGAGTGTGGAGACGCGGCGCTCGAGGGTCTAGCGGGGCCGTTGGCCTCTGCCCTAAAGATGCTCCCCTCCAAGCGCTCTCACGTTTCCCGTGCCGACTGCTCGGCCGCTGGGGCTGAGCCGGCGTCTGCGATGCGCTCGGCGGCCGACCTCCAAGCTATCCCGCATTACTCGGACTTCCCCTTGCACTCCATGCGGAAAGTCCAAGAAACCCCGAGCCACCGCATTCACACGGTCCGCTTCGCAAAGCTTGCTGCGCGTATGCCTACAGGCGGCCCTGACAGTAACCGCTTCCGGGGCCGCCTCTTACGCGCTGCGACAGCGTTCCTAGTGACTGTTCCTCCAAGTGAGGGTCGCCCTGGTGAAGTCCGTGAGCGTTCCCCTGAGTACTACGATTCCATGTTCCGCGTTGCCGCTTGCCGCCCATTTGGCCTTCCGGCGGCTCCTGTCCTCTCCCTTGGCGAGCCATGCCCTTGTGCTTTTTGCTCCTTCTCGGTACATACAAGGCATGCTGGCCCGTTTTGATGAAGTTGGCGTGGAATTCACTCCTTCAGCTTGGGCGGTCGCGTACGCTGATCACGTGGCACGTGGCTCTGGGTTGGGCAGTGATCACGAGTGGGCGGCACATGGCCTTTCCGACGTGTGCCACGACGTGAAGTCCGCCATGGGCGTGGGTGTCCAGATCCTCACGGACCCGTCGGTGCTTGTTTCTCTTCCGAAGGGCAGCGACGGCCGGCCGGCCGATGTTGGGCTTTTTGGGTATGGTGGTATCCGCGGGAACACGGTTGCTCTCGATACCACCATTGCCCCTATCCTCGGCATGTCAAGCTCGGATCCAATGACTGCATTGCGGGATGCAGAGCGCCACAAAATCCAAAAGTATGACGAGGGTGTCCGAAACGCCGCCGGCATGCTTCGCTTTGTTCCTTTCGCCGTTTCCGAGTTCGGCTCGCTGGCCCCGCACGCTGAGGCCTTCTTGGTGGAGCTCGCGAAAGCTAGCCACACACACACACACTGGCCGAAAAATCTCCAGCTCGTGTCTGCGTGGCGCCGCCGTTTCTCCTTGCTCATCAACATGGCACATGCAGATAACGTTCTTGGCGGGGTCGCGGCCGCGCGCACGGCACGTGATGGTGCTCCTGCGCATGCGTCGCGTCGCTCCTCGGCATGTGTTGCTATGACCCGGGTCATTGGTTGCAAGCGTACTCGCCGCGGGTGATGGCCTACCCCGGGGCGGTGGTCCCCATTGGTTTCATGTTCCCCTTTCGGTCTTTCTGGTCGTTCCTTGACTTCAGTGCTTCCCTTGACCCTTTGGTTCCTGGCAGCTTGGCGACTTCGTGGTTCCCTTGGCTCTTCCTTGGTTCTTGGCTCCCTAGCCTCCTACTCGACCTTGCTTTCATGCTTATGTCTCTCTTTCGCTGGCAACTTTTCATAGTAACTGTTCGTTCTGTTTGTAGTGCGCATATGTAAAAGCCCTTATGTAAAAAGGGGCGTAATTAACATGTGCTGCCGGATCCTTATGCTGTAGTGCATACGAGTATGATTGCGTCACCCGCCTGAAAGGAGTTATGACGTGCTTGCCAGGCTGGCGTCCTTGCGGCACACATGACGCCCCGGCGCTACGATTTTTGCCCGGACTCCACAGGGGCGTCATGACTTTGTTACACGAGGTTCCTCCGCAACATATGTTGGTTAGCTGTCGCGGCGGCGAGCGGGCGGCGGCTGCGTGACGGCCGGTCCACCGTCTATGTAAAAAGACTTCCCCATCGCCGCGCGGCCTCATGCAATGCCTCGCAAGGCACCATCAAACACTCCTCTCTCACCCCCCCCCCCCCCCTCTCACCCCCCAAGCGGCAGCTACAGTCCTGCCGTGGTCTTCAGTCGCATTCGCCATGCCAATACCGGTCTGATGGCCCGATTGAAGGCCGGACAGACGGCAGCAGCCCGTCGTTCCGTCGCAGGATGCGATGTCACCCTCGACGGCGTGCTGGCTATTACCACGGCAGTCACGGCTTGATCAGCGTGCCAGCATGCTCAAATGCCGAGCAGCGGTCAAGCATGTGGACAAGAGCTCGCCGCACTTGTGCAATCGTCGACTGCGCCGGCGGATCATGCTGACAACTGTGCTGCAGAACCGCCAGCGCAGCCGAATGTGCCGGGCAGCGCATCGTCGGCAAGCGAGAGCTGCTCTGTCCCTCCTGCCCCGTCTGCTCGTCCGACCGGCAACAAAAAGCTGCCCCACGGCCCCTTGTTGACTTTATGTATGTCATCTTATGCATTACTTCCTTCTTGCAACCGTCAAGCGCAGCATCGAAAAGAGAGGTCAGCGCGAGATCCGGCCAGCAATGGCCGACACAATGGCCGAGTACCTACGGGGCGGGCGGTTCTCGTAGGGGCGGCGGAGGCTGCCCCACAGTAATCCACCCCGAAGCACCGTCCCGAGCGCTACGGACCCAAGCCCGTCATACTCCTCCCGATGTTGACCACCTCCGCACGGTTGCTGCGACATTCCTCGGCCGACATGCCTCAGCCGCGGTCCGCCGATGCTACCTGCATCTCGCCCGCCTGAGCTCTTGCGTTAGGATCCCCAAGGGGGATAGAGGGGGACATGCATGCATGCATCACCCCCCCCCCCCTCCCCCGTCCGCGTGTCGTCGCTCCGTGGTGGGCAGGCCGATCTTGCTCGCCCACACGCCTCTTGCCTCCGCGCAGCGCACCTCGTCGTTGTAGTCGCCCGTCCAGGGTCAGACCGAGATGGCTGCTACCCGACTCCTCCAGCTGCTACCCGACTCCTCCCGCTGCATGGCTGCGACTCCCTCAGGGCGCTCCGGCTCCTGTCTCATGGCTCCTAACAAGTCGCTGCCATACCCGGCCTCTCCGCCCCCCAACGCCCGCCCCGCCTTTACGCCGGGCTCGCCGTCTTCTCGCCCTCGCCGCCCTCGCCCGTTCTCAAGGGGCGGCTGAGGTTTCCCGGGTGTTCCGAACGGGTCGACCGCACAGCGCCCCCGAACACTTCGTTGTACTAGGCCGGGATTCGAGTGATTCATTGGTGGGACACATACGGGTAGTGGGGGGGGGGGGGGGGGGGGGGGGGGGGGGTTACGCATGATATTCTGCAGGTCGGTCGCGGGTCGTGCCGAGGGACGAGAACACGATTTTATTTCGAACATGCATCGCGAGTATGCTTCCCCTGTCCGAATCGTACAGACCCCCTCCGCACACGTAGGCGGATCTCGGAGAGGCGGACGCAAGGCCGAGGTCGTACAATAATTATTTTTATTACCAGGCCCCCGTATGTACAAGGCTGCTATCCGGCGGCGCCAGCAGGCGCTACCGGGACGACGAGTATTATTTGAAAAGCCCGGCGAAGGGCTCCCCGGTCGTCGCAGGATCCAAGGACCCGCCACAACCGGCCGCTCCGCTCAGCCCCCTGCCGCATCCAGCCGGGAACGGGTCTTAGGGGCTACTTGCGCCCACCACGTGGAGGTGGGGGTGATGCCGCCGGGCATGCCGCACTTAGGATCCTCCGCGCCTGGTGGGAGCGCCCACCAGGAGCGCCCTTGCTCATGACAGAGTTGCGGAAACTGTGGTTCATCTTCGACACCAAGGCATATCCATTCGCACGCGCAAGGTCAGGACCACGGCGAACATCTGCGGCAACCGAGTCAACGCGAGATCGACTACGACGACCAGGCGTTCAACCTCCGCCACTTCGACCACCTCGAAAACATTTGGGGTCGCTACACCATCGACCGCTTCGCTGCGAAGGAAAACGCGCGTCTCCTGCGCTACAACTCCCGGTAGCGCGAACCCATGCAGTGAGGCCACCGACAGCCTGCGCCTTTTTGACGGCGCATGGCGATGTGAGCACAACTCCCCCCCCCCCCCCCCCCCCCGGGGGCCTCATCGACTATCTCGTCATCAAACTCCACATCACCGTCGCGGCAGCCACCGTTATCGTGCCCTACTAGCTGGGCAGGAGCCGGCACCAACGCCTTTCGGAGATGGCGTCCCAAGTGGCTGTCTTCCCACCCTCCCCGGACGTCTTCGCGCCCGGTCGCCTCGGCGTGCGCGACGGCGTCGGTCCTCCCAAGTGGCCCATGGTCGCCTTTCGGCTCCCAATCCGGGCTCGGTGCCACAACACTTCCCGCGGTAACCCGTACAACATTTCGTGATCCGAATAAGGTATGAATAATCAGTCTGCGAGCCGCACCCCCGCGCCGCGGGATCTGCGTCGCCGCCCAAGGTAGTACCCGCCCGGCACTGCGGGCGGCGCATCATGCATCTTCTAGCACACCCTCGTCCAGCCCACAAGCTCCCGCCCACCCCGTAGCCCTACCTCCTGCCCCCTTCGAGGACACATGGCGATCATGGCTGGCTCGGGGCGCGTGCATGTCCCGGGACAGCGGCTAAGAGGTCCACCCTCGCGACTGCCGCCCGATTGACCACTCCCATAAGGGATTCGCGTTTTGCAAACACCGTACGTCATGAGGGCCGAGACCGCTCAGATAGAAAGGCAGGTTAGTCAAAATAGAAGGCTTAGAAGTGTTTTTTGTTCCCTAGCTCGTCCGACCGAGCACGTGCCATCGGTGCGAAGTTTATGGTGGGGGCGGCGCTCAGATCGGTTGTTGCGGGGTCGCCATGGAGATCCCGCATCCCGCCGTCTGCGCGGCTGTAGCGCTCACGCGCCGCCCACCATCGCCGCAAAAACAGGTACTGCCGGCGCTAAGGGCGGCCTCAGTTTCCGTGCGTGGTTGGCACTCGGGGGCTTGCTAGAGGCTAGAGCATGGGCAATAGGCCGCGCGATGTGCGCGTCGCGCTGCCGCAGGTGCACACTGTACCAACGGCGCAAACCGCATATCGGATCATAAATTCGGTCAGTTTTCGCAATGTGGTAAGGGTTACCGCGGGAAGTGATGTGCGCCCGGCCCCAGCTTCCTAACCGCCCACCGGCTGCCCCTCGGGCTGGCCATCGCCCTCCCGGGTTGTGCCCTAAGATCGAGCTAGAAAAACCACACATCCCCTTCCTTGTGAAATGGTTACCAGTACAAGTAGCGGTTCCTTCTGCCTGGCGTGCACTGCGCGCTTTCGTCTGCGACGCGCCAATCCATGTGGCACGCATGCGACGCGCGCAGCTACACATCGTTACACGTACGGGCGTGGACTGCGGCAGTGCGGACCCACCACGGCACTTGAATTATACGTAGGAAACTGCCGTGACAAAGCACTGTCAACCCCAACACTACATCGCTGTGAGTCGGCCCCTCTTGAAATAGTATTCTGTAAAGCTAGCGGACTCTCTGCTGTGCCCATCTTCCATCTTTGCGCCTCGCCTACCATCTGCCGGGCCGCGTCCATCCCTCTCTCCCTCATTTCGTGCTTTATGCCCTTGCGGGTTGCCGACATGCTCCCGCCTTAGAAAACAATGCAACACAAGCCAAGGCGCCTTTTCGGCAGACCACGCAGCCCCTCCATTTAAAACTCGTCGGGAATTGCCACGCCCGGAAGTTAGCAGAAGTACTGTGAATGTACTATTTCAGTTATCTGAATCTCACGGGCCATGGTATGTGATTGAATTCTGCCCGGGAGCCACGTGGCACGCCAATTTGTTTTGGGTCCTTGGTACATCTTGCCCGCATTTTTTACGTTTCCGTGAAGTGTAGTTACCGGAAGGGCATCAGCGATAACTAGCGCGCGTCGTATCGAACGGGTCGTCTACCCGGCGGCGGGTATTAGATTGAAAATAATTTCACAGTTGAGTCTGGAATTGCCAAAAAGGTCGCGCATGTTGTAGTACACCGTCAAGAGCCGAAATTGGCAAGAGGGTGTAGTGAAAACGTGGAGGGAAAACGGGGTCGGGGGGGGGGGGGGGGGGCGCTGCGTGACACGCAGCGATATTGGAAGATGACACGCTCAGTTGTTATGGCTGCTTTTATGTCTACTCGTGCTGCACCCAAGAAGGCGCAAAGATAGGGGAACTAGTAACCCGTACACTAAGCAGCACCGCGGTAGCCGAAAAAGCGGTTAGGAAAGATGCAATGGAAACCCCATAAACGAGTTTAGAACATTTTAAAGTTGAGTGTGGTTTTGCCAGTGGGGAGGGAACGGAGAGAGCGGTAGATTGACGAAGAAGGGGTCGCGCCTAGTCACGAAGGGGGCACCGGGTCGGCCACCGCTGCAGAGTCTTGTTGGACTTGGAAGTGGCGGAGGGGTGCGATGTGACCGAGGAAGAACCACGTGCCATGCGAAGGAGGGATGTTGGGGTCGATGTAGTCCAGAACGATGTCGGAGTTAGTGGCCCAGCCGCCTTGGTAGCGGATGTGGGACAGTGGGGCTCCGATGGCGTTTTATAGCGGCATATGCTGCTCCCTTGCGAAGGCTGTAGTGTGAGCTCCAGAAAGCGCCGGCGAGGGGAGACAGCACCGACAAGATGAACGGCCGTAGAGAGCCAGTCCGACATTGTCGCGGCATTCCAAGACTTGGAATGCTCGCTCGGGGTAAGCGCCCACAAGTTTATGTCGGCCAAGCAAGGCAACATGGACCAGGGGGGCAGACAGTACGTGGTCGACTAGCGCGTCCCTTCTCGCGGTACACATGCATGGTGATGTGGTACTCGTCGAGCTGCACGTCCCGCACTCGGCAGGATACGCAGGAAGTCCCACGGCAAAGCACATGAAGTTGAGGGCTCGGAAGTCGTACTGACACTCGGGGAGGGGAGCAAACACAATTAGCTCCGCGCGCTCGACAAAGACGTAAGTTAGCGACATTATCAGGCGGAGGGACTCGCAAAGGGGAAGCCTCCGCGCGGCGTTGCCTTAGCAGCAAGCCACGACGGGCGGCAGCAAGGTGCAGGCTGACCTTGGCGATGGGGTCGAGGTTGTGTAGCTCAAAGAATGTGTTGATTGCTGACAGGGATGGTTGTAACGACTTATACTCAACGTGACCCCGCTCACCAATCCAAGCGACGTACCGGACGACAGTAGCAATGGTGGCCTCCAACGGGTTGATGTTCTCGGAGTAGTGGCAAAACTCCGCGAACTAAGACAGTTTGCCGACGTAGCTCTTGAGCGTTTGAGCAGTGAGGGAGCTGTAGAATAGGTCCCAGCTCGTCTGAGCCAAACGCTTATTGCATACGAGACCGGAGTGAAGCAGCCCAAGGGGCGACAAGTTCGTGCTCGTTAATTCTTTAAGTACGGCGCTTGGTCGGCGGAGTAAAACATGGGGCCGGTTCATGCTAGCAAAATATTCGGGGCGGCGATTAGATTGCCGGCGGTTGGCCGGTAATCGCTGGACGGATTGACAATAGCTTCAGTACGGGCTTGCATGGCAAGGTTCAAGTAGGAGGGCCGCCCCGCGCGCCCGTCGCACTCGTAGCGTCTGTCACGCGCGTAACGTACACGTGCGAAGCTTGGTAGTTGCGAACCAGGTGTAACAACCAACGAACGCCGCCGCGATGAAATCGTACGGGAGGCGGATTGTTGCGCCGCCATGTGCAGGTGTGCGGATGGTTGAGTCGCACTCGGCTATAGCTGTAAGAAGAGCCACACCGAAGAAGGTCTAAATGAAGTATGTAAGGTGGGAGGGTCCGGTCCGGACACATGGCGCTCATCTCGCCGTTGAGGTGCTGGGGTTCGCCGTGCGGCGGTCACCGAAAGGTTACCTCGCAATGCACCAGCAACTCCGACAAAAGGCGCCCCACACCGTCACTCGAGCTCACCTTCGCGGACGCGCCCGCGACTGCCGCCACGCCCACGCCCACGCCCACGCCCACGCCCACGCCCACGCCCACGCCGGCGTCCTGCGAACGATGCTGCCACCAGAGTGCAACCATGTGGGCTCCGAAACACGACATTCAAAGATACTCCTCCTAGGCCGGCAGACGCGGATCATTCTGCTCGAGCTACTCGTTCGTCAAATCGGTACTCAGGGGAAAGAGCCCATGCACTCCGTTGACCGGTCGAACGGCCTCGTAACCAGACTATGCTCGCTGCAGTAGCTCTGGCACCGCGAGGTACTAGTCGACCTCGTCACTCACGGATTTTGCTGGACACGGCCGCTCTGGGTGCTCTAGCATGTTGGGGCGCTCTGCGGCTCCCTGGCTGCCTATCGGCTGTCCCGCGACGCGCTGCCCGGAACCAAAGCCATGCGCTCCGTCTCTATCAACAACACAGTCACGAGCCACCACTTGAGCTAACCCTCTTGCAAGCTCACGCATCAATGTAGATTGGGCCTTCATGTTTGCTTGTAGATATTCAAGCGTTGGCTCAACGCCAAGTTCTTTCCATCTTGCATGGTGACGCACGGACGTCCAGATGAGAATTTCACATACGGCTGGTGAGTCGGGTGTGGTCTTGAGCAACCTAGGCTGACCTTGCTCGCAACATGTTGCGAGCCAATTAATCGCTGCGTGTAGCGCAACGAAACTGGAAGATGGCAGGCTCAACTGTTTAGGCTCAACATACGGCTGCTTTTATGTCTGCTTTGCTGCATCCAAGAAGGCGCAACGACAGGGGAACTAGTAACCCCTACACTAAGCACCAACGGTAGCCGGAAAAGCGGTTCGGAAAGGAGGAAACCCCATATAAACGGGTTTAGAACATTACAGCCCCGTACAGTCGCGGGGGTCGTAGTACCCGTAGTCGTGTCGCCACTTTCGTCCCCGCCATATTGCTACTAATACTACAGCGACTAGTCGCTACCCGTACTTTACCCGTGCTGATGATGCTGATGATGAGATCTGCTGCTGGTGCCGATGAGCGCAGGGCGCGCTGGCGGCCGGCGGGTGTTTTTTTCGCACCCGGGCGGACAGGACTAGTTGGCAAAAGTTGTGAAACCCTTGCTGTATGGCAGGGTCTCTACCATCAGCGGGCGGGCGGGGCGTATTTTAAAATATCTACGATCTATAGTCGCTACGGCAGCACCCCAACGCCACGACACCGCAACTTGTCTCATTCATTTCGTCTTGTCGCTACCCTGTACATCTGCTCATCTGCGGCGGCCAGTCTTAGGCAAGGAAACTGGGCAAGCGTGGCACGCGGCACCACGACAAGAAGCGCCCGTCAACCCCAGGCCAAGTTTCAAGCCGTATCGTGAGCTTGTATCGCGCCGAGTCAGTCGTCGGAAGGCGGCGGATGAAATAAGTACCTGTACGCCGTATATTGCGTGGACATGATATCCGTACGACCTAACAAGGACGCCCGGGCGGCAGTTGGGATGGCAGCTGGGAGAAAGCAGGGGTATCAGCCCAGCACGTCCCTGGCAATGGAGGTTCAGGCCAAGACTCCTGCCACGCACTGGAAAGCCGGCCTCGAGGACCAGTTCGTATTGAAGGAGGCCTGGCTGCGGGATCTGAACCGCAAGGCGAAGCGCGAAATGGGCGTCCAGGCGGGCGACACTTACACTCCGGCGGACGAGCTGTTCCTCTCCCACAGCTCACGCCAAGCGAACACGCAGGAGCTGAAGCGCAGGGTGGTATGCGCGCTGAGTGCCGTCAATCCGGTGCGCAGCCGCCCCTCAGTCCGTCCTGAGCTCCCGACTGCCCCAGCGTCCGATGACTTTACCTTGCAGTTTCGGCTACTCGGGAGCTGGCTGCTGCAGAGCCACGTGCGGATGATTAGCGCTCAGTAGTCGCTAGTAAGGATTTTTAGTAGTAGCGCCGCAGACATAGTGACTGGTCGCTAGATGAGACCTACGGTACGAGTACCATCCCCGCCGTAGGTAAGCGCGCCCCCCCCCCCCCCCCCCCCAAAAGCGCCGGTTACCTCTATCATTGTTACTACAGGCGTCAAATAAGGTAATGAACGGGTGGATCTTTATCCGTGCGCAGGCTGCACGCTGCCTGCATGTCGCCAAACCGATTACTGCCCTGTAGTGGGCATATATCCTCATCCCGGGTTGTTCAACCCCCGTCTTTATGGTAAATATCATGTGTTTGGGATTTATATCTCTATCTCATAGCGTAGTCGTTACTTTTTCATATTACAATATAGTCGCTATATCTGGACACCCCGACCGGCCGACCCTGCCTTGACGTCGCAGACCTGCTGTTACCAGCACGCCGTCAGCCATCAGGACAGGTTTCCAGTATCTGGTACAGTACTCTAGAGGTCTGCAACCCGCCCTGACTGGCCGGGCGCGGGCGCCGCACAGCCATAGTAGTGGCCAGTCGCTCAGAGCCCCAGACCCCCCTCTGGACAGGAGCGCACTGCGAAAAACCCCCATATCACCCCCAAGGGTACTTTGGGGGACCAAAACCCCTCCTGCCCCGGCAGGCATATACTACATAAAAAACAACCCGGTCCTCATCTTCCCTCGTGAACTAGCTGCCCCTACCAGTGGCACAATGAATGCGGTGGCGTTTGGTGGACATGTACACATTTAAATCTAGCATTGGTGAAATGCTACATCTTGCCGGATGTGAATGCGCTGCATCGCATCCATGCGGTATGCTTCTAGGGTTACATAGGGTATTTATGTGCCCTACGCTGCAAAAATGCGCGGTGATAAAATTAAGTTAAGTTCGCCCAGGGTCTTGGGCCGAAGATGCCCCAGCACTTGACCTCGTGCGCCAATTGCAGTCGTAGGTCTGGGATCGCTATTAGATCGTTGCCTCATTCAAACCCCGAAGGGCAGACCGTTGCATCACCCGGGTAAACCGAGGACGCGGGCCCGGACGTTATTGCCCTGAAATGCCGGGAATGATCTGGGGACCTCCTGAGTAGGAGAGACCACCGCTCTAACGAAAGTGCGGTCATGTTGCGGGTATCTTGCGTCGCGAGCCCATGGCCATAGCCGCGCTTGGCGTATACGCTTCAAAAATCAGCAATACCCGCACAATATTGCGCGCTGGGAAAACGAAAATTGCCGATTTAGGGTTTTAAATCCTAAGACCGTGCAGTCCATAAGGTGATAGTGTGGCTGTAAACTGTGTGTGGTACTGTTACTTAGCCGCACCCGCACCCGTGCCCGCTAAGTCCGCGCAGAGTCAGTGCACCGTGGTCCGCGCGCGGCGGGGTTGCTTCACCACAAGGAAATGTGCCTACGGTGATCGAACCTGCGCCGAGAGGGCGCACGTGTACGGGGAGCGCCGCTTAATCGCTCAGGCCGCAGCCTAAAAGTAACAATGACGCTTTGTTTTGTTCATATACCCGGTACTGAACGGTTCGCTGCACCGCGTGAGGCACCGATTTGAAGTTGAGCTGTTAAACCCCGTTTCTGTAGTGTACGAGTACTTGTGTGAATATATGCATAGCACCGCCACACCTGCCGTATTTGTCGCGCACATAATTCACATGTGCTATTATGTTCTAAGCAAGCATTTTGTAAGGATATAACATATGTACTCACTATATGTGTAAGTTGATATACAGCCTTCAAGCGACCATTCCTAGTTAAGCACTACGCAGCATGCATGATGTCAACCAAGTCTTTGTTCGCACGATCCCTACTAGGCATGGTAGCACCTAGGTAACCATCTTCCACAGGGTGTACTACCCTGACACTGCAAATACCCCGTGAAGTATCGATGTGACATAGTTGCTCTTAGTTTTCGCTGCTCTCGGCTTGGGTGCATGTTGCTGGGGCCCTCAAACTCCTGCTGCAGCGGACTTGTCTGGCCGCGCTTCGTAGCGCACTTGTCAAGGGGCGGGCTCACGCGCTGATGAAGTACTCCCCCCCCCCCCCCCTCTCCCGTCATGTTTCTCAGGACTGCAGCCCGGGCTTCACGTACTGGGCTGACTTCCTGGACCTGGCGGCGCGTGGGCCGGTGCCCTGGCGGCAGGAAATATTTGAGGGCGTGCAGCGCTGCGCCAAGTTTGTGGCCATCATTGACTCCGCCTACCTGCAAAGCTACAACTGCTTGCAGGTGCGAAAATGTCGAACTCTCGAGTCTCCTTGCCATGGCCGGGCGGGTCTTGACGTCTCGACCCCGCCAGGTTCCGCGGCACTGTCCCCACCCCGCGATCGATCGATCAGCGCGCTGCACCTCACAGATTTATCCCAAGGTTTGAAATACTCATATCCTGATTGATTGTGCGTACTGCTGGCGCCGCCTCGAGCGCCCCGTGATTGGCAGCTCCGCGCGATGTGCACTTGGCATACAGCTGTGTGCCGCACACCCTTGAGTGCATCTGACACAGACGACGCTCCTCCAGGCTCGCCCCGCTAGTGCCAATCTCGTGATAATCGAATGGAGAGCTGGGACTGCTGACAGCAACTATGTAGCATTGGGCAGCTTCTGTCATGTCTCCCGCAATTGATCACCCGCTGTTTTTTTCCGTGCAGGAGCTCTACTGCGCCATTGTCACCAAGAAGCCCATCATTCCAATCCTTCTCGATGATGTATGGGCTCCCACCTTGCCCACTTCCCACCCTGGCCGTGCGTTTCCTCCAGCATGGCCGGCAAGGGCAGTCTTGCAGGAGTGCTTCCCACTTTGCCAGCGTCATGTTTACCAACTGCAATCTGCGTCAATGTGTCGCCAGGCTGCCATGAGGCTCCTCACCCATCCACAGGCCGCAAACGTGGCTTGGGATGCGCCTGATAGCCAAGAGCTGCGGAAACACGAGGTGCGGCTTGATCAGCTCTGCTGCTCGTGAATTGTATACAGCCTGTCAAGGGAATGCGATGCCCCCCATCTTTGCAGTGCTCGGTAATTCCAATTGTTCACAGCTGCACTTGGCTGGACGGTGCTGCAGGGATCAGACATCTTCAATGGTGACCTTTTCACGAAAGAGACCCTGAGGGAGATCTATGAGCACCTGTCCAACATAAACTTCTGCTGCTACCGGAAGTTCGATGTAGAGGTCATGGGTGACGGGACATGCCTGAGGAACGTGCATCAGTTTGTGGCGCGCGACATCCCCTATCTCAAGGTGCCCCCCCATCCACCCCTCACCCCTTGCAATGCCGTGTTGGTCGATGCCAATCCGCGTTTGCTGACTCCATGCTCATCGTCTTGCGTGCATGCTTGTTGGACACCCCCAGGAGCATTCTGAAATCACACAGAGAGCCCTTCGTTGGATTGCCCATGGCAAGCGCAGTACAGCGAGCTTGCTGCTCCAGGGGGACGACATTCAGAAGTGGTCCATCTGGAAAGAACAAGCCCTGAAGTATAAGCAGGAGCCAGAGCCTTCGCCTCTACTGATAGAGTTCATCAAGGCGTCGCGCCGCTACTCTACAACCCGTCGCCGCATGCTGACTGCTTCAGCTGTGGTGATGACCCTGCTGATTATGGTTGGGGCTGTGTGCTCTGGTGTCATGGCGGTTATTGCTGCAGGGCACGCAAGCAGGGCGGACCAGAAGAGTGTAGAGGCAAGTGTTGCCCAGATGTTGGCTGAGGATCAGCGAGCCATAGCGGAGGAACAGAAGCTCAATGCAGAGCGTGAAGCAGCCAAGGCCCTCCTGGAGTCGGAGAGATCCAAGCTGCTGAGCCGCCGCACGGCAGCAAGCTCCCTGCTCTCTGTGATAGGCACACACATCAGCGGGTCGTGGGCCAATGAGGACGTGAAGCTGATGAACGTGGTGCTGTCCAACTTCACGGGGGAGCAGATGGAGGCGACTGAGGCGGCCGCAGCCTCCAAGTTGCTGGACATGACCAAGCTTCAATTCATTTCCAGAGGGGTCAGGCAGCCCCCTTCCCCCTGCGTGTCCCCAACTCCATCACTCCATGCGGCGCTTGTCTCCTGGGTTATGTGGTATCTGTGATAGTACTCATGCCAAATAGACAGAGAAATAGAGCGAGCCACCATAGACTGTGTGGAAACTGCCCCTTTGACCTGTTGCTCCTTCCCGCGCCCCCTAAATCTTTTCTGTCCTGACACGGCGTAGGTGCTCAACTATGGTCATACTCATGTCCCTCACACGCTCTCCTGGAGCAAAACTACCCAACGCCTGGTCACCCTGAGCGACGACGCCTTGATGAGCCTCGAGGCGGATAGCTACACGCCCCTGGTGCTGGCCCGGTTCCAGGGTGTGGAGGGCGCCAACGTAACCACGTCAGCCATCAGCAAGGATCACGCCATGCTGGCTGTGGGCGTGGAGAGCAGTGTGGTTGTGATGGACATCAGGGACATGGCGCGGCCAACACCGCACGCCGTCCTGCGCGCGTCTTCTGCGGAGGTCACTACTCTCGCGTGGGCCGGTGACCGCAGCCTCCTGGCAGTGGGCAGTGCAGATAGCCTGCTGCGCCTGTGGCGGTACGACTCGGCTACGGGGAGCTTTGGCGCAGGGCCAGCAGCAGTGCTCCCCCGCCAAAAAAGCCGCATCTCATGCGCAACATTCTCCGACCCGCTCGCGTTATTTGCGGTTGGGACTGTGCATGGCGTTGTGTCCAGTTTTGAGGTGCGCTTTGATGAAAACGGGACACTTGTGGCTGCGCCTACTGGCTACGGGACAGGGTCCGTCTACGGCGGAGTCGGCCGCATAACCGCACTTGCCTTCTCCTCCGCTGTCGTTTCCGCCAGCTCACAGGACGGAAGGGACTTCCTGGCGGTGGGGGGCGAGGACGGGGGTGTGAAGCTCTACTCCGTGCGGTATTTGGACTGGTTAATGTTCCACAATTTCAATTACATGGTGATTGCAGGCCACAGTGGCGCCGTGACGACGCTGATGTGGTCTCCTGACAACTCCCGCCTGGCCACCGGCGGTGCGGACGGCGCGGTGCTTGTCTGGGCCAGCGACATCGGCTTTGAGCTCCCTCAGGCGGTGCTCGACCTTGGCGACGCCGGCATCACTTCCCTGACATGGGGGTTATCACCAGCTCTGGGCGAGCAGCTGCTGGCAGCCACTTCCGACGGGCGGATCCATCCTTGGGTGGCAGGCCGCGACTCACTGCCACTGCGGGAGGTGCCAGTGATGCAGGGCGCACTGAGTGAGGCGGTCAAGATTGCGGCGCTGGATTACACTATGCCGGGCTATTCCTGGTCTCTCTATAACAGAGGGGGGGATCGTGTGGGGCAGAATTCTGGCAACGTTGTCAGTTTTGGCGTCCCTGGTGCGCCTGAAGCTGCCCCACTCACGCCTGTATCTGTCAACGTGGTGGCGTGGTCCCCAGACGGGGCGCTGCTAGCGGTGGCTGGGGACGACGGGCATGTTGCCATCATCTCCAACGCCGACGTGGCGGGAGGCATGGATCCTAGCCAGGCGCCTCCCTCAGGGCCGGTCGCACCGCTCGTCACCCTGCCAGCCCACACCGGCGCGGTCACTGCCCTGGCATGGTGTCCCAAGAGTCGGCTGCTGGCCTCTGGTGGTGCGGACGGCTTGCTGGCGGTGCTGGATCCGATGGCCAATGCCACAGACGCGCCGCCGCTATTATTGCAAGAGCAAGTCGGCGGCGTGACGTCTGCAGCCTGGTGGCCGACCCCTGTCGACGTGGCGGGCTCGTTGAGGAGACACGTGCTGGCCTCTGCGGCTGCGGATGGCATGGTGCACATGTGTCGCCTGCATATTGACATGGCAAGCCGCGCTACAACAGTCACGGACACTGTGCGTCTATGGGAGGGAGGCGCCGTGAGCTCGGTGGCCTACGCGCCCAGCGGCGCGAGGCTACTCAGCGGGCATGAGGATGGCGCCATTCGCGTTTGGAAGGTGGACACGGAGACGGGCATGGTGGCGCAGTCAGCCGAGCCAGCGCAGGTGCTGTGGCATGCGGGCGGCAGCCCAGTGATGGGGTTGTCGTTTGCCACCAACCTTATGGCATCTATCAATGCCGCCAATGCGGTGCAGCTATGGGATGCGGCTCCAGGAGATGCGCCGACAAGGCTGCTACAGGTGACGCCTCCCGTCCCACGGCCTGTGCGCAATCATCCAAAGAATCCATCAGCATGTCATCATGTGCAGATACAGCATGACACAGACTTGCGATGTCTTGCTGAGAATACCGGCGGTGGGCAGAGGTTTCAAGAGAATAAAAATTCTCAACGGTGATGTGCTGAGAGCGCCCGGTTGCAAACGCAACAAAGCTATCGTTAAAGGAATCGTTAAAGCCCGATTGGTTGCATCGCTGAGACCCCTAGAAGTTGTTATGTCATTGGCACGCTTTGTGTGGCGAACAGTGGCATGTAGTCATGGACCTGCCATTTCCGAGGCAGATTGATTGGCATCTTTCAAATCTTGGCCCTAAACCTACCGACCCATACCACTGGACGCCAATATTACATCAGCAGCTTTCACAACACGTCATACCAAAGCGCTATTTGCTCCGAAACCAACTATCTCGAACGCCTTGCTTGGACCCACCATACCACCTCTGATGTCCCGATACCTTGCGGGGGCTGTCAAACACCAGGCACTGATCATGAAGATGCGGGTGCGGACATGCAGGTCCTGGACAGCTTTTCCATTCACACCCCCGGCACGGACGTGGCGCTGGCTCCCGACGGCCACTCTCTGGTTGCGGCCACAGATCACAACAGGCTGGTCGTTTGGCAGCTCAACTCGTCCCGCATGGCAGACAGCTCCTCGGAGTGGACAGTGGAGCTTCGAAAAGGGCCGCCAGCGCGGTCAGTTGTCCTCCCTATCATGGAGCCCTGATGGGACGCTGCTGGCCGTCGGCGCGCGAGACAGTGGTGGTGCCCTCACCACCCCCCTGCCCAGCCTTGCCAATCTACGAGCCCTCTTTGGCCGCGTCAAGCTGACCGGCAGCAGCGGCCTGACCCCCGCGGAGATGCTCAAGCTCCGGCTGCCGCGCGAGCTGATGTGGGAGAGCACAGCGGCGCAGAACCGTGCAGCAGCTGGAGTGGAGCCAACGGATTGGGCCCTCCCAGATGTGCCTCCCAGCGAGGCACTCCAGGACATGTGCATGAGCGGGTGGGTGTGCACCCTTGCGGGTGCCTGTTTCTTTCCCACTGCGCCCCTCCCCCGCACCCACCTGATCACATTTTTCTTTCCCTTTACCCATCGGCGCTAGGATGAGAGGCGCTGAGGGATGGCCCGGATGCTATTGGCCGCTCTGCAGGCAGCAGGAGGTTGGCCAGCGTTGCGATGCGCAATGCGGCTGCGTGGCCGGCGCCGTATGCATGCAGGAGGTGTGCCGGTGAGAAAGGCCCCTCCTGCCTTTTCCCTCGCCACCCGCCCACGAGCCGTTGTGCCTTATCTTTCCCTACTCACCGACAGTAATGCTGGACAACTATTTTGGAGGCCACTCTTAATTTTGTCCCACCCCGATACTTTGTTACACACACACACACACACACTCACACGCACATGTACCCTGTACATTCGTTCCATGCCCATGGCCAGGCGCTCAGCAACTCTGTCAACATCGCCTATGAAATACAGTGTTATCGGCGACTTGCTTTCTGCCTATCGGTTGCCTTCCCTGACTAAGGTGAGTGTGCGTTGCAGGCGCCCCATACGTTACATCGGCTGCTACGTGGACGACCCCCAGGACCGCATGGCAGATTCGGTCATCTTTACGTCAAATCTCGCCCAGTGCGCCATGGCTGCCACCGCGGTCAACTCTCCATGGTTTGGTGTGCAGTTCCCTGCCGGGGACATCGTGCAGTGCCATTACCCCTCCGGCCCGCATTTTCAAGCCGCTTATGCAGCTCGCATGGAAACTCCGGAGATCCTGAAGCCAGACTACCAATGCCTCGGGTCTTATGACAAGCCCACGTACTTTGGCCAGGAGTTCACATATAACGGGGGGCTGTTTCGGTCGGCAGTGTACATGTTTGATGACTAGTAAATAGACCTCCTGAGTTCTAGCCTCATTTTAGGTGCCCGTTGGCTCAATCCCCTTCCTAGTCTTCAGACTGCGGAGCTGCAGTACCAGTCCCGTCAATGCAGCGCAAAACCAGTATTTGCGCTGCTGGTTGCCTCGTCAATGGTAAGGTGGCTCCTACAAAATAGTGGCGGTGCTGCTGGTGTGATTCCACTCAAATGGAAGATCCTGATGAGCATGCCAGAAGCGCGTTTTCCAGCTTTGCGGATGCAGGTGAATCCACATATGTATGTAATTAATCTGTAAACAATCTATCAATCAAGTATACCAAATCCCAAACAGAAAATCTGGAAATTCACCATCCCTGTTCCTGCGTGCATATAGCCTGTAGTTCAGACTGGCCAGACACTCCAGCACAGCGAAGTGCTGGGTGCCACCATGATGCCGTACACCTGCTGCAGAAGAAAATATTGTACGGGGACGACAGCATTAAGGTTGATATATCAGACTATACGTACAGCTAAGCCGTATATATGTGGAGGTGCCGCGCGCCTTTCTTTATGCAGACAGCCGCAGGGGCGTGGATACTTAGAGAGATAGATTCACTATGTGGCTATGAACTGCCAGTAAATTATAACTGTTATTGGGTTGTTACACTAATCACACCCATCATTAGACCATACGTAGTCGTACTGCTGCCGCGCACAATTTATTGTTTTCAGCAAGTCCAACAGCTCAATCATCGGAGTGTCTGGAAGCCGTGCGCTAGGCTAAGTCGTCTTGAATCACTGCTACCTGCAGCCTCGTCGCTCTCATCTGGGTATTATTTGTCATCAGCATCGTACGATTTAATTTCAGCTCTACAATTATTATAGCAGCAGCAACTAGCAATAATATTATATATATTATATATTATATATTATATATATATCGCACCAGCACCAGCGCAGCAGATGAGCAGATCGACATTTCTCAATATAAATATAGAATCGAATCCTCCCACCTGCAGGCTACAGCACCTACATGCTACGCTTTCCATCTATTAATCGTATACGGACGAGGCGTCATCGCAATAGTCTATATAGTATATAACATCACTCGGTTGCTCGAATACACATGTTCTGTAATAAGATGGTTTATTAGGACGACTTCACCCATGACGGGCGGCGGCTGCTATATCATCACCAACATATCACAGCATGCATGCAGCGATTTCATTGGAATTTGGATCGAACCGCTTCGTCATCATTGGCGATGCGACTACGCGCTCATTATCCGAAACTAGGGCACCGTTGTAATGTGCTACTCCGCCGAAACCGCGCTTGCTTTGTAGGGGTGTGAAGACGATTGATGACAGCGGCCCCGAAACCATAGGTACAATATAAATGTATACATACAATAAGACGCGCCCTCTCATTGCGGACCGGAAAATTGCCGAAGCATTCTGCACGACTAATTGAAGTCCAGTGACGAAATTTCCAACACTGTTGAACGACCGTCTAAAACATTGCCATCAAAATACCCGCCACTGACCATGAAAGGTCCGCCCTACCGGTTTGGGCGTCGTTGTCCCATTCGAGGAATGCGAGTTGGGGCAAGCCCCATCCCGCGGAGCAAAGCATTTTGGGAGTGTGATACATGTGCAACAAAAAAGGCAATGAGAGGGAGGGCCCGACGCCGTGACTAGAAAAACTTCCCATTCCCGGTAAATTACAGGGCGCCGTGAAGGGAGGAAGAGACCCCGCCCAAAATAAAGGGTGTTGACGCAATATCCTGACTACTAATAAAATCCCTAAACTCCGCCGGAACTAACAACCCCAAATTACGACGGTGATACCCCACCGCGGGCATTCCACCAACATATGTTCGATAGTCTCACGTTCACTTTCGCCACATGCATGGGTGTGTTCAAGGAACCGCTCAGGTATGGCATGAATCCGGGCCAATCGGCATGCAATGGGAAATACTCGGGTGCGTATTTCTAGCATAGTGTGCAACCCGGCCACAACCCCCGCGGGCCGGGACACCCGTACCGTTCTACTGTGGCCGCAATAAGTTTGATGCATAACATGCATGATTGGACATGTTTACCCCATATACGGGCTAACGCTACCCACGATTCGTAACGCGCCCACACCGATGCCTTTACTAGCTACTCAGAGGCATCGCGCGCAGCTAGTGACCTCCTCTCAAGTGGAAGGTGCGCCCCCTCAGCTAGCCCTACGCTCGCCCTAGCTAGTGAATCTAAGCACTTCACAATCCACGACGTCCACGTGCTAGGGCGCGCCCGACTTGGTTTATCTACTACATGGCTTATACATGTATTCAAGTCGGATGCTTTAAGGAACGCCCGAGCACATGACGCAGCGGCCGTAGCTTGTATGGGCGCAATATCCAGCTCCGCATCATCGGTGCAGTGGCCACCCTAGGGGAGTTTTTGCCCACCCCAAAAGGGCACCGCAAGCACTAATTGAATACGGTTTGTAATTTATTTGCGCCGCTAGTTCTATCCATTCCCCATACTTCACACCCCTAAATCAAAACCGGTAGTACACATATTTTAATGACAGACACCCACACATTCATATAGATTATGTCCCGTTCACCGACTGATACCTAATCAAGCGCCTCAAGAGCGCGCTGCCTCACCCTTCTTAAACCGGCCGTCTACTATATGCCCGATACCTACATCCGAGTCCATGACCGTACCCAAATACCTATATTCATTTTCAACGGTACACGCCCCCCCCCCCCCCCCCCCCCCCCCCCCCACACACACACACAAACTGCCGTCGGGCAGCTTGTTCGTGTAACGCGGTCTCCTCAGAATATCGGCATATTGCCATCACTCCACACTCAAGTGACCAAATCCCATAGCATGGTCCTCCGCCCAGTGGAAGAAGTGGGCGATCATGGCATGCAGATTAGCAAATGAGCCCATGAGACCAACGGCGGCGTCCGCGTATAACTAATCGGGCATTGATCTTAGTGCGTGGTTGCCTTGCCGCTAATGTGTCGTCGGACGGTGCACCCCGGTACGTCACACCCTGAATGTTCTATCCCATCGAATACATCGTTAATAAATACGTTCTTAAATAGGATGGGTGAAGCGGGGCACCCCGTCGGAGGCCACGCTCAATGGATATGGGGTTTCCATACCGATAGAGTCACTCAGCAGGGACATTCCTTGTCCGCTCGGTTGAGCGGTCGTCTTGTATGCAAGAGGTCCCGGGTTCGATTCCTGGTCGATGTATTTTGGCAATATCGGCCCGGTGTGTCCTGGGTTTACCCGGTTGATGCATTAGTCCTTCGGGGTTCGAATGAGGCAATGGGCGATGACCCTGGGCGAACTTCACTTCTAGTCCATGTTCCCGGGCACCATGTCTTAACCCGTACGATAGTATCTGTGTATGAAGATATTAATGAGGGTATTTATTAAGCACATGATGACCCGGAATAAATATGGCTTGATGGAAGTTCATTTTGGAATAGAAGCGTACCCGTTTTTTTAATTTCCCCCCCCCCCGGGACAGGACTGGCACCAGTGAAACCCTTGCAGCGTCTCTACTACGACGGCCGTTTAGGCAGCGATCCAGTTAAGGAAAGCCCTTAACACGCAACCGGTATTATAATGTACCGCCGCCATGGCGGGGGGGGGGGCGGGGGGGTCGTCCTGCTACTGGTGGGCGAGCGGGCGCCCCATCGTCATCTAGTTGCGGCAGACTCACCTGCCGAACAAGCTACAGCGAGCAGGCGCACCAGCCGCCAGGAGCTCGCATGGCACGCTAGCGCGCACTCCTCCGATCAGCACACCGGCTTACTCTCGGACATTGGGGTCGCTGCTTGGAGTGGGAACCTTTACTCAGCGACATGTCGCCCTCGGCAGCGGGCACCCGCCAGGGCACAGATTGGAGGGTCGCCAGGGCGAGGATCATGCTGGCGCAGCGGGCCCCGCCCCACACGCGCGGCGGGCTCGGCCCGGCCTCCAGCAAGCTGCCAATACGCCGACAGCTTGGCGGGCATCCGGGCGCGTCCCAGCCGCTCCAGGTTCGTGGCGCCACCGCGCCAGCATCTATCCCGACCAACCACACCAGGGCGACGCGGCCACGACCGCCCCCCCCCCCCCCCCCCCCCCCCCCCAAATCGTCCCCGCAATCGTGTGCTCGTCCGGTCCGTTCTTCGATTCTTTTAATTGAATCCTTTCAACACTGAGCAGCCCCCGTCGTCCACAGGTGTCTCTAGGTGTAGCGCCCTTCATGGCCACCTGTCCGCCTGAAGCCGCGGCCGAGATCGCCGTCCCCAACGTGCTCCCGGAAGATGAGAGGATATGGTTCGCCACTTCGCCCGCCCCTCACCTCTCGACCCCTCGACCCTTCTAGCAACAGGAAGCAACAGGCGAAGTCGCTGCAATCGTTCGCAGATTTAATGTCGACCTTTCTCCATTATTCAGCAGCTTTAATATACCTGTTACCATTGTATTCTGCGAGTATACTACTCATTCTCAGCGATTCATTGTAGTTGCATCATCATGACACCACGCACTGCACGCCTGTCGCTTTGCCACCATCTAGGTGCCACTTTGAGGTTTCGAGGTTCTCTCCTATTTCTACGCTCATGGATTCCGGGTCGCAGAGGTTTGACGCCATTCGCATTAGCTGAAGAGCCGCCTGCGCCGCCATGGCCGGCCCCCGCAGGGTCCCACAGACGGACACAGTGTCGTTCCGCCCACTCTGCTTCAACGTGTCGCAGGGCTACTACGTGAACCTGCTGCGGGTGCGCAAGTCAGGTAGGCGGGCCACACTGTCAGTTGTGTCAATGGCTTGCACACCCGATATTTGCACTGCGAGATTGTCACTCTGGCGTTCCCCGTGCGCCAATACTAATTAAAACATATTCGCAGCGATAATAATGCAGGGATTTATCACACATTGTTATGCACATTGGGCGTCGGCAGTGGTACCGACACAGAAGCAGCTGGCGCTACGGTCATGTTATATCACCTTTGCAATATAGCTGCCATCGCGCGCCGCTGCTGCCCACGGCAACAGCGTCTCTGGCCGTGGTGTTGAGAATATTCATTCCTACCAAATACATCATAACAGTATTCTACGGGCGCCTTGCTGCTAGTGCCATTCAGGCCTTGCCTTTGGTCTTGTGTCCCTGTGGACCACCCCCTCCGGCGGTTGACATCTGAAGCAAACACTCCAGCATTGCCAAGGCCCCTCGCTCACCTCTCTCTTGGCGACAGCGTCTGCTGTCGGCCACCGGGACCCAGTGCACCCATGGCGGGACGCGGAGTTTTGACGGCTCTGATGCGTGCGCAGGCCTGCTGAGCCGGCACCGGCACCCGGGCCCAGTGCATGGCTACGTGCTCAAGGGCGACTGGAAGTACCTGGAGCATGAGTGGACAGCCGCTGCGGGGTCGTACGTGTTTGAGCCGCCGGGCGCGCACCCGCCACCGCTGCCATGCCGCTGCCTCTGCGCTTGTATTGCTCAAGCGCCTCCCCGGCTGCCACCCGCTTGGCGTCTGCAATGCAGCTGCACTGCCCCCCCCCCCCTCCCCCCCCGTCCCGGTGGTTGGGCCGGTGCCGGGCGCTGGCGGCGCCGCCCTCATCCTGCCTCTGCGTGGCTTGGCTGCAGGGGAGACCCACACGCTGGTGGTGCTGCCTGGCTGCGAGGAGATGATCACCATGTTCCACGTGACGGGCGCGCTTCTGTACTGCGATGAGGAGGGCAACGTCAACGGCTATGAGGATGTGTTCACCAAGCTGCAGAAGGCCAAGGAGCACTACCACGCTGTAGGGCTTGGCACCAGCTTCGTGGATCAATTTGTGCGGTAGCTAGCCCCTGGGACACTCTCTAATCCGCACGGCGTGATGCCTTCTGGCCGCGTCCTTTCAGCACCATTCATATGTGGTACCTACATGCAAGAAAGCATCACACTGTCTATCTAGCCCTCTTTTGGGTAGCTTGCTTGGAACTCTCGATCCCTGCCGGCATCAAGGCTGGCGCTGGCTGCTGTGAGTGCCAATATATGGGTAAGAAGGTGCGCATAGGTAGTGGCGCAGCTTTACAGAACCACCGCCGACAACCATGAGGCCGGCAGCCATTCAGCTGGTAGAGGTCGGGACATGATGTCGGACTTTTACGTCATGATCACGGCGGCTGACAATGCCAACGATGCCGCCAACAAGGCTTGCGTAGGTGGTGACACTTGGATCTGGAGCTGCGCAGAGGCAGCGAAGGAGCTGACGCCACCAGCGGGGGCGGCCCTTTCGGTGGCGATGTCTTATGTGGAGGCCGGGACATTATGTCAGGACTGTGCGCGATTGGCCATGGTGGTTGAGGACGCTGCCAATGCCGCCAAGCCGGCTCGTGTGGGTGCAAACGTTTGGTTGTTGAGCCGCAGAAGGTGAGCAGCGAAGGAGGCTGGCGCCACCAGGGCCGTCACCCACGAGGCTGGCGGTAATTCAGTTGGCAATGCCTTTTGCGGAGGCCGGGACATTCCGTCGGAGATGTGGGCTCTAGCGCTCTTGAACACGGCGGCTGGCGACGATAATGCTGCCTGCATAAAGGCAAGCAGTGCCCGCCGTGGGTGGCGACATTTGTTGTTTAGCCGCGCAATGGCCGGCAGCAAAGGAGGCTGGCGCCACCAGCGGGGGAGGCCCTCATACTGGAAATGTCTTGCACCACGCGCCGAGCACTTTGGGGTGATGGATAACTCGTAGTATATCGCGGCAGCCATGGGGAAGAATTCCGAATT
>VCJN01001549.1:0-17046 GCA_006384855.1 Tetraselmis striata
GCGGCACTTCTCATTGTCCAGAGAACTGGAATTCGCCAATTGGCTTGCTGCACTGCTCTCTGACATGTTGTTATGTTTTGTGCCCTTAGAATCTCGATGCATACAGGCATTCTTCTTAATTCTGCACTACAAAAGCTCACTGGCAAGCAAAGCAAGCACTGGTGGAGCAGAGGGCAAATTTGTTTCACTGGAAGATGTAAACCCTCCCGGAGGGGGGGAGGGGGGGGGGGCTATATTACACTGTCTCACTGTCTCGGACTTTGGTGTATACGCTGTGTGTTTACATATTCTCAGATGCGCTTCATGCATACACTTGTTGGACAAACGTTTGAACGTCTGCATCAGCCTGTAGGCATATGCTGGCCTGCAGAGTGACATATTGGTGCTTGCTGGATCAGCTTCAGGTTTTCTACTTCCAGGAGCGTCTCTACATGCTGAAGTGCCTAGAGCTTATGATCCAGGACGGAGGTAGGCTGCAAGTTGCGATCATATACATTGTTGATGCCTTCCATCCATGCCTTCCATGTGGGGTGGTTAATTGCTGCAGCTTCAACTCCGGTGATTTGCAATCAGAGGCAAGCCCGTTCTGGAGCGTGACAACTTCTATGTTGTTTGAGGACTTGATGCAAGGGTTGTTGATAATATTAACGGCCAACATCACTGACAGCTATGGCTCCGGAGCGGTTGACGAAAGTGCGCACAAAGGCAAGCAGGCGCAAGCAGCAGTATTGGCGTATCCAAGCATCAAGAGCATGGCGTCGGCCAGGTCTGCGTACACTGGTTGCCTTCTCTGGTACTTGCCATCCTGTGCTACTTGGCTGCACCAAAAAAGCAATACTCAACTGTACTTGACGCCATGCCCCCCCCCCCCCCCCCCCCCCCCCCCCCCCCCCCCCCCCCCCCCCCCCCCCCGGGCTCTCTTTTCCCCCACCACCCCCTTCCTGCGAAATTATTGCCTCCAGCGGGAACAGCGGTCTGGGCAGTGTGGAGGCGACCAGGGAGCTATGCAATCTGCTGCGATATTCTACTTGCAATCTGGGACAATCGGACACTGCTGTGCCCCTGCTACCTCTGGTTGAAACTCGCGGACTCGTTCCATAATTTTCTGTTCCGCTGTGAAGTCAAACAGAGTGAAGAGCTAGACCGAACCATCCCAAGGGCCAAAGATCTGGTACGGGTGTACCGATAGCTTGAATCGCACAGTCCCGTGCCCTGTCCCTGTATATGTGTGGTCTCACTTCCGTTGCTGTTCTGTTCCTCGCAGGCATCCCTTGTTCTTGTACAGGGACTACATTTGGAGGATGTTCTGCAGCAGATGTACTGTGCCGATATGTCCCTGGAGCAAGATGCATTGTTTAGTACCAGGTTGCGGCTGGGCTATGCTGAATGCTCAGCATTGATGTCTTCACAGCACATCTGCGGAAGCATTGTCTCACCCTGTGTCATCTTGGGTATGATTCTCGTTCAGGGAGCCTCAAGATGACGGCGACTGCCCGTCCCTGACGACCAAATCGTCTGGCAGGCGCATGCGGCGGTCTCCACTCCCAGATGCTGGCGAGGGCTGCGGCGACAGTGACAGCCCTGCACAAACACTAGATACGAGTGACGACCTTGCATTTTCAAAGGAGGAGAGGTTGGTGCTGATCCACGTTCACACGGATGCCCAATAGACTTATCTGTGAGGATGGCGCCTCCAACCGCTTTGGTACTGGCCTGGTTATAGGAATGAAATCACTGCGCTGCTGGAGTCGTGGTGCGGTGAAGCAAGCGTCGATTTGCTGGAGGTTCCTACCCTGCTGGCATGGTCAGCATTCTTGTGCCTGCATGGCACTGTGTCGCTTGATATCCACAGCAATCCGCTGCAGAGTAAGTTGCTCAGATTTGTGTCTGGACTCATTGATCTTGCGCAATGTGCCTGGACCTGCCGTGTGCCTTAATGCCTCAGCTGAACATGTGCCATTCGTTGCGCAGCCTGGGCATTTGTGGAGATGTTCGCTGGCAAAGCCTGGGAGAATGGCGGATTTGCAGCTGTCCTTCATTTAGCCAAGGCCGATGGGCTGCGCGTTGATTACAATCTGGCTTCAGGTTGCTCTTGCTGCACAGCCGATGTCACACGAATGGTCCATATCCCAGACTCTGCCATACATGTCTGACACATTGTTTATCGTTTCTGCAGTCTATAAAAACATCCAAATAAATCTAGTGATTGCTAGCCTGGCGACCTTTGGAATCTCTCCGCTCACTCTGAGCCCGGATGACTTGGATGTCATGCTGCAAACCACGTACCACTTGTTCAACGACCAGCCGGACCTTTGTTCCATGTTTTGGGATGTCAACGCCTTGGCAAAGGAACCCATGTTTCACTTCCTCAATGTGGCACGAGATATATTCCCAGCTGTACCCATGCCGCTGCTCTACATGCTCGCTGGAGTATGCAACGGGCCACAGAATGCTACCCAGGTACACCTTCATAGTTGTTTTATTGTGCAGGATCATTGTTGGTGCTGGTGTCTATATATGGATTTCACAACCTCGGTGATTTTCACAGGTACACACCTACCTTGCTAGACTTCCGTCCCTGACCTTCAGGTATGTTGGCTTCCTGCGCAGTGATTATGGACAACTGCTGCTGCAAATTGCTGCTTCTCTCAGACACGCGCGGTTGGTTTAGGCGTGGGTGTTGTGGACGGCAGGCACTATGCCAGCGATCCAGACATCGAGTTTGATGGCACAGCGCCTGGGGCGCATGTTCTTTCCACCGCCAGCAAACCGATAAAGGAAATTCAGATGCTATCTATTCCGCAGGTGAGGCTTGCACTGGAAGCAGTGCTCTGATTCTGGCAACCATTATTTTCAGAGATGCCTTGGAAGCCACTGATAAGGTGTATTGTTCTGCTAAGGGGACAAGTGGGAATATTGTGGACCGTGTGAGCGAACACCTACCTGCAGGAGAAATGCACGCAACCAAGCTCTTGAGGAAGTTGACCTCGACACCTACCCCCAAGAGCGTGAAGAGAACCGTCAGCCTGGCTGGTCTGGCGCGTGGCAACAGTTCGCCACTAAATGCCAGCCGTCGTTTAGATGGGGCGGCTGCCAGCGCTGGACTGGAAGGCATCCGGCTGGAGTTCAATGACCCCAAGGAGCGCTGTAGCCCTCGTGGGGTGAACAGCGAAAACACCCCCTCACATTTATCTAGAGAGACAACCAACCCATCGAACAGGAATGGTGGCTCAGCGTCGCCATTTGAACCAATGGCGGGGCGCTTGGAAAAACCAGCCGAGACATCAACTTCAAAGCCTGCCCGGACGCTAAGTATTTTGACAGATGTTGACGACGAGCTGTATGACGACACAGCGCTCCTGATCAAATGGCATGTTGAGCCACCTCGTGGAAGCGGCATGGTGAAAGTGCTGCTGGAGTTAAGCCCCAACTCACTGACCGCCTGGAGCCCTTTGCCCCCCAGCATTCAGTCAGGTGTTCAATTGGATCAACAACAGAATTAATTCGTTTTTTTCTGTGACTTCCCACAACAGGTTGGCTCAATGACTGCAAATCTTAAGCGTGGACTGCATACCGATGCGATCATTGGCAATTTGAAGGTTGTGCTACGTCTATTGTCAAACATGGCTCAAGCAGATAATAGCACAGGAAAGGTGAGAAGCAGTTGCCTTGCCGTTACTCTATACATCAACATAGCTCTGTATCCTCTTGTCATGCAGCACGGTCGATTCCCCCATTTGGCGACGCCTGTGTAGGAGCTTTTGAAGTACGAGGTATGGGACATTGAGAGCAGCCTTACATCCAAGTCTTCAATGGACAAGACTGGAGATCCCTCAAGTAAAGGGCGTGTGACACTGCTCTCATTAATCTGCCGATTGCTGGACACGCTGCTTCATTTACCACAGCCTCCTCTGGATGCAATGGGTACGGCGCCGCTTTGTGTACTTTGTGCAGTGCAACCACCTTCTGCACCTGCGCAATAATCTTGAGACAGTGCGTGCTGCAACTCCCCCTGTCTAGGCTTGTGCCTGAGCATCTGTGCGGCGTTATCAACTCATGCTCCTGGGGAGGTGATGGCGCAGCTGATGGTAACAGGTCTTTTTGAAACAAACAGAAACGTGCCTCTGTTTGTCGATAGAGATACCTTGGAGACGCCAAAAGGCATTCAAGCGCGCATGGAAGGTAAACTCCACCAAAGATACAAACCTTTGCTGTGCCTGCCTTTTTGTACAATATCCCCGCTTCGCATCTGATAGCTGGGCATGCTCCCCCCTTACAGATTCAATCAGGAAAGGGCTTCCACGGTTCCAGCTTCTGCACAAGGAGCACGAATGCCGTCTGCATACGTACCCTGTCACCGAGGGGCTGCTTGAGGTAGCTGATGCATGCACGTTTGAACGATTTGCACGCCTCCCTGCGGCCACACCTCTCACTTTCCGGGCGCACAAATAACACAAAGCTTTTTGCAGGTGCTGGCTGGTTGCTTGTACAAGGGCGTGACCACTGGTATGGTTGCAGAAGCAGCTGGATGGGTGTTGGTTCACACGCTTGGCAAGCACAGAGACTGGAAATTCAATACCTTAGCGCAGAAGCATCACCTAGCAGAGCTTTGTCTCCGGACGATACGCAGAGGGCTGCAGGTATGCAAACCTGCTTGAAGGATATCACAGATGTTGAGGTCTGCGATTGGGGGTTGGGTTCGGCATGTTTGTATTTGTTCTGCTTGATATTGGTTTCAGTGTCTTTATAAGACATTTCTACCTGTGTAGTAAATTACTCATACATGTAGGGTAGCCACAAACGGCAAACATTTAGGGGATGGATGGAAATTATCAGCCTTTGGTTGTAGGAGTACTTGCCCACTTGGTCTAAAAAGTACCTGCGATATATAAGTATTTATTGGTATTGTACAATAAGTGATGTGCTGGCTGTGCACACCGCCCATTTAGTGTGTCACAAGCGCAGCAAGACATGCAAGAAGCAATGAAGAGGTTGATCACAGGATTGCTTTTGTGACTGCTCTGGAAAACTTGATTTCAGGTGAGGCATGGATATAGTGACATCATTTTACAGCGTGTCGCAATTGTGGTCTGGCGGCTGTTGACCTCCAGGGTGTAAACTGTATTTGTTGTGTTGCAGGGCCTCTTCTACACATATTTCCATTGGCCTTCCCCCCACCTGCTGTTGCGCTGGAAGAGGGCCGGGTAAGTAGCAGCAATCTTGTGGTGATCAAGTCTACAGAGAACCTCGCAAAGGAGATGCTGGCGCTTATTCCAGCCCTTAATCAGGTTCTGTCAGCTCGACATTTTCATCCTCAGATGATGATTTCAGTTAACTGTTTTGTGGCTAGCGCATCTGTTCAGGAATCTAACTTCCGGTGCCCTGCCAGAGTCAAGAGATATTGGAACACATTTTCTTTGGCTCCGATTCGCTTCCGGGGGCGGCATGTCTGTCCTCATATCTGACCTACTCTCATTCCGACCTGAAGATGCGACTGCTCGCACTGCAAGCCATTAAGGTTGGTGCTCTGACATCCACCATCCATTTGCATGATAGGGCACACGTAGATTGGCTGTGCGATGCAACAATGTACCTCTCGTTCTGTACTGACGAGCACGTTTTGTCAAGGTTTTCCTGGAGGTGATTGCTGGGCAAGGAAACAATAGCACCCGGACTTTGACGTACAAGAATCTACTTGTCAAGGTACTTGTCAGGCTCTTTTTAAACTTCCAGTGTCATATATCTCCTTACTGCTGACCTGAGTGATTCAGGCTTGGTGCTCCATTTACAACTGGCTGAAGGATCATGAATGCGTCCTGCAGGATGGATTGAGAGGGATGGCAGGCAACCATGATTTGTGGAGAAACACCCTTGTGCAGAGCACTGGGCTAGTCATGGCAGGGATTGATACCCAAGTCTGTTGTGCGGCGCTAGAGTGTGCAAAGTGGACACTATCAAACCACTGGCCTCTGATGCACACACTGCTATTTCCTACCTTGCTGGAAAAAAAGACTGAGAGGTGAGGCATAGGGTGAATGAAGCATCGCCGTGACACTGAAACAATGGCTATCTCTTGCACTGCTACTGATATGACATGTCTATGTTGGCTGATGGCACAGCACTTCTAGTGTGCCGACCGTGCCATGGAGCAGAAAACCTGCGCGAGTTGGGCAGCAGTTCTACGATTCTTATGCCTCCCTGCGGCCACATCTCTCGCAAGTCAGCCGCTCGGGGTCAGATCCCCAGCCGGGATCTCATGCACAGGAACTCATGCCGCTTGGAAACAGCCGTCCGCTCGAGAATGACAGAGGTTCTGTTAACCCGGGGCCACACAAAAACCAACATATGAGTACAAGCACCCTGAGTGTTCTGGACTGCATATGGGATCTAATTCAGGATGTCCCCCGGCTGCTGAAGGAAAAACCACAGTGAGATCCCTGCCTGGTCATAGCATGTGCCATGTTACACACCGACCTGTTGCCAGTACCTGCTCATCCATAGTCTTACGGACGTCTGCATGCTCATCCACGGCTCTGCCACAGTTATGTGGAATGACAGGTGTATTGCACGTAAATTATATATAACATCTATCTGGATATGTAACATGTATCTATATATTTGTATATATAGATATCGAAACGACGTGACCCCAGTCGCTGAACCCTTGCTTTGATCACAGGCCAGTGGCATCAGCACTGCAGCTCGCCGCAGCTTTGATCCAGTCAAGCCACTTGAGTCCAAAGCACAAAGAGGCTGCAGATATAATGAAGGGACAACCCGGCTTCTGGAACTGCATTTCTGCGTGTGTCCCATTTCGCCCAGCTCCTGAATCAGACCGTGAGCCAGAGAGATCACAGTACCTTGCTGAACAAGCAGCTCTATTGGTGCGTACCTCTTGTGCAACCACTATTGCAGTGCAGTATGCTGCTAGCCAGCGCATGTGGACAATTGACAGTTGTAATGCGTTGTGTGCTATCACAGAGCATGGCAGTTGAGCTCAGCGGATACCGCAAGAGCCCAGGCAACTATGCACGCACAAATATCAAGGACCTGCTCGCCATTGTGAAAGAGTGGGAACGTGAAGGATGGAGGGGGAGGTCCTCCAGGATCAACCAACTGCTGATGGAGCGCGAGGGGACTACAATACAAGAGATGCAGACACCGATTCCCACATCAGTGCTCTCACAGGGGATATGCAATCCTTCGCGCAGCTGCATTTGCCTCGGGCTGGTGATCCTTCTACTCATCATAATTGTTGTCCTACAGCGTGGAAGCTTCTAGCTACTCTATCCCAGCCCTTATCAGGCAGCGAAAATAATGACAGCATTTCGAAGGTGGAGGATCTTCGAAGGCACTGGCTTTTGTACACGTGTTAGAGGTGTGAGTGAGTGGCATGTGTGATCGTGTCGGCACCTCATGCATACAGATTTAACTGGATTATGAATACCCTCCCACACCGTATGCCTTTGTCATTGTGTCCTGCCGGCGACCAATGCAACCACAAGTATCACACCGCGCATTGCCAGTGCTTGCATCAGATGTTGCCCTGGCACATCAGAGGCATGCACGCATGAATTGTGGAACATAGTAAGGATGCCTTATAGCAGATGCCCTTGCTTGATCATCCGCCATAGGGCTTTTGAAGCTGCTTAAATACTTATTTGGATAATACACTGAAGTAAGTGTAGGGAGCAAACCATTGCAAGTGGAAGGGAAACACAAACATGGTGTGTATTTATACTGCAACTGTGTAATGCTTGTGCATGGGGCGCCAATGGCAATGTAACATACTATGGCTGACTATTTCGCCCTGTTGAGCGCCCTACATGGGCCACCGGTCCGCTAGTGGGATCCCATACTCAATTTATCGCTGCTGCGCCACTACTCACGCCCTTGCCCTCTCCCTCTCCTGTTCCCGCTTCACATCCAAGAGCCACAGTCACCCATTACAGCAATGGACCCTCGCGTGCAAATATGCAAGACTGATTGCAGAAGGGCCACTCAATCTCACTTCTGCACGCCGTATGAATATCTCCCGCGGTGATAGACACAGCGTTTTAACTAGGTAGTTCGTTAAAATGCCCATATCAGCCACCATGTATAAAATCGCTATACCGCACACCGCATTTGGTCATCATTGCCTTACATGCCAAGCCCATGATTCCGTACACCATTGCTGTTAAAGAAGTCAACAACTTCTCTATGCAGAAAATGACGTATCAATAAGTATGCATGCCATTGCCAGTGAATGCAGGATCCACTTAAAAGCCGAGCACTGTGTGTGACACGAATTTCGCCAATGTCGAAAAGAGTCATTCAGACATACATTCCACGAGGCATAAGCACAGTAATATTGCTAAACCACCCATCATGTGGACGCAATGACTGTAAACTCGGGAACCTATTCCAGTCTATGTAGTGTCCATTGACTCTCCCTCTGAAACTGTCAAGGCCGACAGAGGAATGAGGTCACGTATTTTTTCCTTCACCACAGCTGCAGGAGCACAACACAGGTATGTCAGTTCCAGCAACTGAGCTAGGGCATGCCGCTAGCAACTTCTGCATGGTGCCCATCAGCAATGGCACACCACACCCACGGCATGGGAAGTGATACTGTGTTCATCAGCAGATACGTACGTGCAGTGCCAGGCTTGAAGATGACCGGATTCTGTCTCTGATACGTCCGCTCAGTCAGGACTTCATAGTTGCGCAAATATTCTGCTCCGCCCTTCGTGATGATGCAGAGATCAACGTTAGAACCTGATCCCAGGTCATTGTAAATGCCAGCCTTGATAGCTCTGCCCACCAGCTCCATGGCCTGCTCTTTGCTCATGTCATCTTGGTAGCCAGACTCAAATACAGACATAGCATTGAGCGACCCTGAGCCCATTGTCACAAACGGAAGGGCATCTGTCGAACCATGGGGGTAGACCTGGACATACGTAGCACATCGCTTCAGACGACAAGGGTTTCTGCAACTGGAATTCATATGAGTTGTGCCTTAGCATTGCCTTCCAGCACAGCCTATTGAACTAGCTCAAATAATCCGACTACACGTATTATGCAATACACATCCCGGCCCATCATGGTATGTACACATATCATTTGATGATTCTGTGCCATGTATTTGTTGAATTATGCAACATCTGGGTGCAGATGGACCCCATGATAGCAGGATCTTTCACAACCCAATACATGCCTGCCGCAAAGCTGCCTCACGTTGTCCCAGACTAGCCCCAAAATATAAGCAGATCACTAATCTGCATGTAGCGATACTCGGCAACCGTGCCGTTGATGTGGGACACGCAGGGCTTCATGTGCGGGCACTGCATACCGTGAAGAGGTGTGGGCCCTTGAAATCCACACCACCAAGTACAAGAGCTGCGCTGACATGACCCTGATACTTGAACAGATGCGACTTCAGCAACGTCAGAGCTGTGATCACCCGCGACTCGCGCCCAGTGCCAAAGCGGTGCAGCTCCAAGGCAGAAGATACCATCCCTGCGGAATGCACTCTATGAGTCCAGTGCCCATGAAATAAACAGCCCAAGCTGGGCATGAAATTGCGCGCTGAAAGCGGGGTCATGGGTTGGCATTGCGCGTTCACCTGTTACAGCTTCTGTGTCTGCAGCAGTGCCAGCACCGCAGCAGTATATGCTGGGTGAGATATAGTGGATCTTCTCACAGTTTTTGTCTGCAACAGTAGATCCCGCTGTAGATCTTGTGTCGGCCCCGAGAACCACTCCGTCCTGGGAGCAAGAGCACGGCGTGACGTCAAGGCATTCAGCGGATCACGGAGGCCAACAACGATGTAGTGGGTCACAAGTAGCTTGGCATACCTTAAAAATCACCCCGGCGATAGTAGTACCGGTCTTGGTGAAGCCCGGCCCTTGGACGCCTCGCTGGTGGAGCATTTCGTTACGGCGGCATAGGTCAAAACTGAAACCACCCACTGGTTCCGCCATCTTATCGCCTGGCTGCGTGCCTGTCAGCGCCAAGTTTCCGCCCAACAGCGATACGTGCACAGACTCCACAAATACCCGGGTGGGTGTGGTGGAGTTGCTCTGGCCAGTGGATATCTTCCACGACGACAACTTCAGCCTCGAGCTTCATCAGTCGCGCAACTGCAACTTCTGGTAAATATGCTGCTGGCAGAACAACACCGCCCGGCGAGGGCAGCTGGCCTGGCGCGACGGTGATGATTGTGATTTTGTTTTCTGCCCCGCCCGCCGGGGCAACTCTGAAACCCTGCTCAAACCCTTGCATCGCCTCCACAACTACAGCCGTTTATAGCAGTAGCGATCGAGTACGAGTATGTTGGACCCAGAGTACCCCGGTACCCTGAATCCGCTTTTTCTCTCTGTGAAATCCGCATTTTTCCAGTGAACAGCTGACTGCCGTACATGTGCCTAATTTGGACCGTATGGCAGAAGTACGACACCCAGTTTTTACCAAAGCATGGCACCTGGGCATCTGTGCCAGTTGGCCTTCTTAGACTACGGAGAGGTGTCCGTCCTAATTTACACCCAGCCGGCTGGTATAAATTGCCAGCCTCGCCTCCTTGTAATTCAGTCAACTCCTTTTCCCAGAAATATTCCGACTCACCCTTTCTCTCTCGTGACAGTGCCACTCATCCATCACCTCGGCGACAGCGACTAACTATGTATGGTCCATCGCCCACGGCTCACAGCAGCCCTTTGCCTTTCCAGCTTGCACCTTGTGTTATACTCCATTTCCCTTTAGCCATAATGTTCTGCTATACTAGCAGGTATGACTCCCCGCAAAGGTAGTACGACTACGCATCCGCGGAGTCGGTGTATATATTAGTATTGCGGGTATAAATACTGGTAGTATAAGGCCGAAGACTGTTCTGGAATTCTCTAGAGTTCTCTGACTCAAGCCTTACGTGGCTAACACAGCACGGGTATCCCATGACACCCGGCTAACATAGCACAGGTATGACTATGACCTCGGCGGGTATAGATACCGCCTCGGGCAAGTCTACCAGGTAGAATTCAGAGACAGAACTATAACCCAAGAACCCCTGTAACCAGAAGAGATTGGCCATACTTTCTAAATCCTTCCGCTGCATCCTAAAGGGCCTAAAGAACAGGCTTAAGCTAGAGCCTAACACTTGGTTTCGGAGCTTAGACATCGGTAAGCGACGTAAAGATGGCTACACCAGGAGAGACGCCAGCTGAGGACAGCGGAAGCTTTCCGGTAGCGGCCACTGCCGGCGAAGCACATCCGATTCCGCTCGAAGGAGGTCAAGAGGGCACGCAACCGACCCTCGCAAACATGATGAGCATGCTTCAACGACTAGCCGACCGAGTCGAGACTATGTCGACGGAGCAAGCGAAGATGCAAGAAGTAGCGCAAGCTACAACGGCGGCAACGGCGGAGATTCGCCGCTTGGACGAGTACGTGCGACAAGGCTTTAGTCATTTCGACGACCGAGTGAACCGGAGCCGAGTTGTAGAGCAGCAGATGCGAGACCAGCTTCGTTCTGCCCGGAATTGCGACATGCCTGGACTCGTGCCGAGCGATGTGAAACCAGCGAAGATCGAGAAGCTATCGACTACGAATATCGACGAGCTACGGAACTGGTTTCGTCATGCACGGGGCTACCTGAAATATCACAACGTAAACCCGGAGGAACCTCGTAGCGTGTACTGGGCATCTGGCTATTTTCACGGACATGTATCCAAGTGGTGGTACGCGCAAGTGGCGAGTACGCAGGACGAAATTGGCGGCGGTTTTACCGGTATTACGCACATGGAGGCGGCACTAATCACCGAATTCTGTGGACGTACACCGGCGAAGCAAGCTCGTATCAATCTGGATCGCACGACACAGCGGACTACAGTACAGAAGTACGCGAATTATTTCCGCGAGCAACTATTGGAGTTACCCCATCGTCACGAGGAAGATAATGTACATGACTTCCAGCGCGGACTGAAACCCCATATTCGAAAGGAAGTTGCCCTGAAAAACCCTAAGACCCTGGCAAAAGCTGTACAGGCAGCCCTAGCTGTTGAAGCTGCGGAGCGGGAGACAGATGTGCACCGCGAGATCCGTCGCGAGCGCCTGAACATCATGGACGACGATGGCGACGACGACGAGCAGTACTACAGCAGTGCTGAGAGTGAAGCTACAGAACAAGAAGATGACCTGTTGATGGCGCGGCGATTGACCGAGGAGGAGTTTGAGAGATTTAAGAAGGAGGGACGCTGCTTTATCTGCAGGGCGAAAGGTCGTGTTGCGTCCGCGTGCCCGAGCAAGAAGAAGAAGATTTCCGATTATCGACCCAGAAAGACCCGGCCGGGAAACTAAGACGTGAGTCGGCCGCGCGCGGCGCGCGACAGGGTGAAGGACTGTCCCCTAAAACGGCTCGCGAGACTACAGAAGTACAGCCCTCGTATCCTCGAACGACACTGAGGCATGAATTCCTCCACAAGGATTTCAGCGACTGGATGGTACATCGCGAATTATTTCACGAGTACACGAAGAAATACGGACCCTGCGACTTGGACGGAGCTTGCGATAATGACGGCCTGAATTCTCAAGTTTCTGGTAGTTTTTGCTGTCCGACGCGCCCATTTCAGGAACAAGATCTCGGAGAATATCGGCGTATCTAGCTAAATGCCCCGTATGACCGAATTGAAGAATTTTTGGGCCACTACCTTCGACAGAATTTATTGCATCCGCATCTACGAGCAATTATTGTAGTCCCAAAATGGTCGCGTAAGCCGTGGTTTCGACTACTTAGAAATTTTCGTCTGGTGGATGAGTTGCCAGCGGAGACTTCTGTGTTTACGTGTCCAACGAACGATGGCATAGAAGGTGCGAGACAAGATGTTGGCCCCACTCGATGGGCGACACAGATCTACGTTGACGATGGCGCCGGCGTACGGTTTCTACCGCAGCAGCTGAGAACCCCACTCAAGCCTGAGTGGATGCACTCGAAGGTTCTAGTAACCGATGGAAGACGAGTGCTTCTGACTGTAGAAGACAGCGGACTGATTTGGTTTCCAGAAGGCAAGCGCGGCGACACGGACGCGACGCCGGAGACAACAGCAGTACGACGATTACTCGAGCAAACTAGGTCCTGGGTACAAGAGAGCAATCTACGGTACCTCGGCACTCAGCGGACGGGCGACAACCGGTGTCATGTATACCTGTATCGCGTTCGTCGTAATACTGTACCTACGAAGACCCCTTTGATTCGTGCACTATGGACAACCTGGAAGAAATTATTGGAGGCACGAAGTACGGGTTATCTGGAGACGGAGACAGTACGCTACCCACTACGGTACGAAAGCTTCGGCGAACAAATTGATGAATATGTCAACCGTAACGTCCGACTACCTGGCGAAGACTCCACATCGCGTTTGTGCAACGTATCTTCACCGAGTGGTACCCGACTACTGACCGTTACTGGCGAACTGCGAGGACGACACTGTAAAATACTGGTGGACGCTGGTGCAACCGAAAATTTTGCGAGTACTGAATGGGTACAATTACATCAGTGCCCTACAGTATCCGGAGGAAAACACCGTATAAAACTGGCGAATGGTAGTGTGAGTACCAGTACCAAACGGCTGAGGAGCGAAGTACTTACCGTAGGAGCCTTCGACTATAAATTGGACGCTATAGTTACAGACCTGGAGAAATTCGACATTATTCTCGGACAACCTTGGCTGGAAACAGTTAATCCTGACATCGACTGGACTGCTAAAATTATTAAACACCGGAAGACTGGACAACACATTGCTACAGCGGAACAGTATACAGTACCTACGACGGTATACCACCTGGACGCGGCTAAGATGGCGAAGGAGCTGAGGAAGAGTCGCGGCGAGGAACTGTTTGCTGTTGCGGTACGCGAGGTGTTCGATGCGGTAGCTGAGCTGCGCACGGACCAGTCGACCGAGTGGACCGAGGAGCTCAAGGAGTCCCTTATGGAGTTTGCGGACATCATCGCGGAGCCTACTGACCTGCCACCGGAGCGCGAGTTCGACTTTGAGATCAACCTGGAGAGTGATGAACCCCCCAAGGAACGAACGTACCGTATGTCACCAGCGGAGTTGCAAGAGGTACGGTCACAACTTGAGGAATTGTTGGCAAAAGGGTGGATTCGTCCGTCCAAGTCAAACTACGGCGCCCCAATTTTATTTGTGCGTAAGAAAGACGGCACTCTGCGTATGTGTGTGGACTACCGTAAGTTGAATGACCTTACGAAGAAAGACCGGACCCCGCTTCCTCGTATCGACGAATTATTGGACTCATTGCATGGTGCGACTATTTTCAGTACTCTGGACCTGTACAAAGGCTACCATCAAGTACGAATTAAACCGAAGACATCCACAAAACAGCGTTCCGGACACACTATGGACTCTACGAGTACTGTGTGTTACCTTTCGGCTTGACAAACGCCCCAGCTGGATTCCAGACCATGATTCCAGACCGTGTTTTGAGGCCATATCTCGGCAAATTCTGCGTGGTATACCTGGACGACGTGCTGATCTACAGCAAGACAGCTCAAGAGCATCTCGAGCACATCAGATTGGTGCTACGGGAGTTGCAACGACACCACTTGCATATCAAGCTGTCGAAGTGTTCGTTCGGCCGTGCTAGCGTGGAGTTTTTGGGCCATATCGTCGAAGCAGGACAGATCAGGATGGACCCCCGGAAGGTGGAAGCAGTTCAACAGTGGCCCGTGCCGAAGACAGTAACGGACGTACGAGGTTTTCTCGGCCTTGCTGGCTATTACCGCAAGTTCATCCATAACTTCGCGGCTATTGCGGCGCCACTACATGACCTGACGAGGAGTTTGTGTGGACGCCTCGTGCTGATGCGGCGTTTCGCGCATTAAAGGACGCGATGGTACGAGCACCTGTACTGAGTATACCGGACACATCTGCGGACGCCCGTTACACATTGTATACAGATGCTTCTGGATTTGCAGTGGGAGCTGTGCTGCTGCAAGATCAAGGCTCAGGACTTCGACCAGTTGCGTACCATGCACGCAAGATGAACAAACACGAAGTTCACTACCCGGTACATGAGCAAGAGTTGTTAGCGGTTCGTGATGCACTCATCAAGTTCCGATGCTACCTTGATGGAGCGGCGGGCTTTACGGTCATCACCGACCATGACACACCACGACACTTCTTTCGCCAACGCGATTTGTCGACGCGGCAAGTACGATGGCTGCAAGTGTTTGCGCCTTACCAACGACATATGGACATCGTCTACAAGCGAGGAGCTGCCAATCATGCGGACGCCCTCTCTCGGCGACCCGACTTGAAGGATGCGCTACAGAAGCTAGATCTGCTGAACAACTGGTCAGAAGACGAAGCTGACTACGAAATAAATTCAATTTTATTTGCTATGGAGTCGCGACTACAAGCGGACAACAAGTTTTACGACGAAATCAAGACCGCATATGACTCCGACGAGTACCTGAAATCGCGGAAAGCTTTGCCATCCTGGCTAGTACGTCACAGTAATGGTCTACTGTACGCCTACGTACGGCTCACGACTTTACGTACCAAATGTGGCGGACCTGCGACAACGAGCATTGTACGAACTACATGACGCGCCTATTGCTGGACACCCAGGAGGACGACGACTACTGGCGCGTACTGTGGAACTGTACTGGTGGCCTCGTATGAAACAGACGGTCACCAACTACGTGCGACGCTGCCCTACCTGTCAACGTACTAAGGCGGCCCGGCATAAGCCATACGGCTTACTTCAGCCCCATGACGTACCGTCACGACCATTTGAGGTAATATCCCTGGATTTAATCACAGATCTGCCGAAGTGCCAGAGGTATGACTCAGTAGTGATTTTCGTATGTCTACTGTCAAAGCGAGTAATTGTTGAGCCAACTACGAAGACAGTTACTGCTGAAGGCCTGGCGGAGATTATGCATGGCTCAGTTTTTCGTCATTTCGGCCTACCGGCTAAACTCATCTCTGACCGAGACCCAAGATTTATGTCGGAATTCTGGCAAGATATGTTCAAGACCATGGGTACTAAGCTGAACATCTCTACAGCTTTTCATCCAGCAACTGATGGCCAGACGGAACGGACTAACCAAACTTGGGAGCAAGTGCTACGCTGCTACGTGCACACTCTGCACGATGATTGGGTCAACCACCTCACCAACGTGGAGTTTGCGATCAACGCTGCTCAGTCGACTTCGACTACTATATATGTCCCCTTTCAAGACGGCTTTGGGATTCGAGCCGACTACACCTGCTACTACTCAACTCGCAACCGAGCCAACTCGAGCTCTTCCGGAACACGTCAAGTATGTACAGGAGCTTCATCGCTTCGCGCATGATTGCGCACTGGAGGCTCAAACTCGTATGCAGACTGCGGCTAATCGTAAACGACTACCCGTACCATTCAAGACCGGCGACAGAGTTAAGCTGAACGCGTCTCATCTGAAGTTTATTCAGCAACCTTGTGCTAAGCTACGCGATCGCTACGTGGGCCCCTTCGTCATTAAAGAGCAGATCTCGCCAGTTGCTTTCCGATTGCAACTACCTGCGGGCGTACGAGTCCACGACGTGGTGCACGCGAGTATGCTAGAGAAGTGGTATGACGACCCTGACCAACCGGCGAAGTCTGAACGAGTACCGATTGTCCATGACGCAAACCGATTCCATGTTCAAGACATACTCGATGTTGCCTTCAACAACAATGGCACTGGACTACTTTTTCGAGATCAAAAGAATTTTTTGCTGGCCGCACATGCACCAAAATATAAAATCAGTATCCGAAACTGTTAAGTCTGCAAGCTGACAAAGCAACATACGCAGGCCCCGCAGCAGCTTTGCAACCGTTGCCAACACCAACTATATCATGGGAATATTTCAGTCTGGACTTATCACAAATCTGCCATCAGTAGATGGTTATGACTGTATTGCCACTTTTGTGGATTTGTTCACAAAGCAGGCACATTTTGTGCCTTGCCGGAAAACTATATCGGCTCCTGAACTGGCACAATTGTACATCAAAATATATACAAAC